>CAJNIZ010004874.1:0-20571 GCA_905231905.1 Symbiodinium pilosum | reverse complement strand
CTTTACACAAGGTGAGACGTCTTAATGTCGCAATAAGCTCCTGCACAACGGAAACAGTTGAATATTTAATTGTGGGTACTGATTCGCTACTCATCATGGTCCAGGTTTTTCGTTACATCGCGCTACTGCTTTGGGAGAATCTATTATTGGAGGTATGACTTCCGCTTTCAGGGACTCTGGATAGTGTAGCGGGCTACGTTACAGGGCCAGCATGGGGATGCAGCAAATTACCGAACTCCAGGGCCCCTCACAATGTTCACAAAGATATGATGCCCATGCAACAAAGACATGACAGAAAAACATCCAGTTTTCAGGTACTCTGTGTGTTATAACGCCGCTTTAGGGTTTAAGGTTTACTTTGACGACCCCCAAACCCTAAACCCTAAAACGGGGTTACAGGGGTTATATAGGGATAATGGAAATGAAAAGTAAATTGAAACTACTATTTAGGGTTTAGGGTTTATAGGGCTAAAGGATCCAAAGCATGGAACGCCCAATAATCTCCCAGTTTCCCTAATGTATTACTGAGTTTATAATATATTGGGGGGCGGAACATTTTTGGATCCTTCAGGGGGTCTGCACAAGATCAGCCCAGCCACCACCGATGATGGTGATGTGCATCTGCGACACAAGGTTCGCGCAGTATGGACCCACAAGGATACCTCGGAGACATCGATGCACCAAAACCCTGCATGACCTGAACTACGTTTCGGTACCAGACTTCCAGGGCTTAGGTGTATAGACCCTAAGGGTCCCAGAACCCAAATATTAGAGCTTTAGCTCCGGTATTCAGATTATAATCTTTGGGCCCCAAAACCCTGTTATTGGTGTCCTTGCACCCTTAACGTATAGAGTCATGCAGGACTTTGTTCCGCTACAATAGGAGTGGGCACTTTGGCATTGCTTCTTCGTGTTGATGCAGTGCTTGCTTATTCGGTGTGTGGCGCGACTAGATATTTAGGTCTCACCGTCATCCATCTCCCAACCTACTTGCAATGCCTTCGTCTTTAGAGCCTTAGGGCAGAATCCTATTCCTAGGCACCCTAAACCCGTAACCTTTGGTGCCTTAGCATGTCCTTCCTGAAGGAGACTGAAAGTTTCTTGCAATGCTCCCTACGATATTGACAGATGCCATGTGCACCGGGAGCTTCAGGGTATTGGTGTTGGGATTTAGGGTACATATAGGGTTCGAGCTTAAGGTTTATAGGGTCAATGAGGGTTAACGCATTTATAGCCAGAATATAACTGGTACCTATAACACATTTAAAGTGTAACCATATTGGCAGACTCAAGGGGCTCACAAATGGAACATGTAAATACATCTACAAATGGGTTGAAACCCCGTGAACCTTCAAGTAGGCGTACTGCCCAGAAGGCAGGGGGAAGCTGGATGCAAACTGTTTAGGGTTTAGAGTTTAGGGTTTGGGGCCTCAGCCCCTTCAAGATCTCCTTCTGACTTTCACATATCCCACGGGTCTCTACGTTTACCTCTTTTCTGCAAATCCACATAGAAAGCACATCCCACTCACTGCTAGTATACAAGCCTGAAGAATTTTGTCCTCGTATGACCCCTGTGAACCTGTGGTACAAAATACCCCCCCAAATCCTCTTCCACTAGTTTTCGGGGTCTACAATAGCTGGCAGGAAGCGGAAATAACTAGGTGTAAGCCTTTGATGAACAAAAGGAGTCTGAAACGCAATGTTGTATCTCCTCTGATGAAGACCCTTTTCAACCTTCTTGAGCGACTGCTTGAGGTGCTTCAGGCCATGCGTTACAAGACCGATTCATTCCCTGTAATATATAAACCCTTAGCCGCGAATGTGTTTCGGCTTCCGGGCCGTAACTAGCTCCTTCGGATCAATCCCCGCCACTGCTCGTGGGAAGGCCCTACAACCGAAGTTGTGAATCCAACAAGAACTCCCTCGGCTAACATCAAAACATGGCGAGGCCTGGAAAACTCTAAGCCCTACCTGGGCCCCAAAAGAGAACTAGCATAAGTAATCCCAAAACAAAACAAAAACTGCTACAGTAGTCGACATGCTTTTGCGGTTCAGGCACATCTCATTCCATACTTTACTCCGCCCACCTTCTTGAAGACTTCTCGCTCACTCAAACTGGGATATCATTATAGTCTCAACTTCTTAAAGGGAGATGTACAGGGGATTCTACAGGGCAGCTTAATGGGGGTTATTGAGGGGGATACCAGATATTAAGACTAATTATAGCTCATTTGGGTTCGGCGGCCTCCGCGTACCAATTGCGCCCATCGGGATAATGGTAAATTGGTAAATATATGCGGCTCCCTATAGTTTCCCATTGTATTACTAGTGGGTGGAGAAGATCATCAGACCCAACCAACTGAACACAACCCTAAACCCTAAACCTCAACCCGAAGCCCTAATCCTAAGCCCCAAACCCTACACCCTCAGTACTGCCCCCCCCCCCCCTCAGTAACAGTTGTATAATGCCTATAATATGGTTATGTATAGCCCTNNTATTTGGGCTCTAAAACCCTATTGTTTGGGTCCTTGGACCCTTCGGGAAAGCCACCACACGTTCAGAACTTCCTGGCAAAGAGCGTCCCAGCTACAGACAACGCCTCAAGCTCAGCCGAAGACTGGGTTGTGCTGTTAAGGAACTTGAGCTGAGTTACCATCATGGATAATTAGTATATAATAGGGCTTCCCCAGTATAATGACTTGAATTAAGTTCCTCAACAGCAACCCAGTTTAGGGTGTAGGGTTTAGGGTCAAGGGTATCATAAGCCACTATTGGGGTCTTCAGCCCCGAACACTGAATCCTAAATCCTAAACCCTAAATGCAACATCCTGCACCCAAAACCCTGAAACCTTAAACCCTAAACCCTCCCCGTACCTTCAAAGACATCCCAGGAGCCGATGAAAAGGAAGCCGCTGATCTGAGGCAGGATGCCTGCTTGGGGCGCTTAGGGCTTAGGGTTTAGGATTTAAGGTTTAGGATTTAAGGTTTAGAATTTTGGGTTTAGGGACTACCTGGGCCCAAAAAATATGTGAAATAATGACCTTTTTGGCTATGTTTAAGGTTTTTGGGTTATTATTTTACCTACTTTTGGGGTCCAGGTAAGGCTTATAGGGTTTAAGATTTAGGTTCAAGGTCCAGGGTTTAGGGGCTGGGGCCCAAATTAAAAGGGAACCCCCCAAAGGTGCCTCGTAAAGACTACCATTGCTAGGGAGTTTACCCTAAGCATCAAAACCACCCAAAAACCTCATATAGTAGGGTCTTTGGGCCCAAATTCCTTCAAATATGAACCCTTAGATGCTTAAGGCATAGGGTTCAAGGTTAACACTTCGGGGTGCAGGGCTGCTTTCTTTTTGTTTACCGGACCTTTTCTCCGCACGGTAGTCCCACGAAGATGCTAGCATATGCAAGGCCCAGTGGCCCAGGCTTTGGGTTTAGGACTTAGGGTTTTTGGGTTTAGGAGTTTGAGTTTTGGCTTACGGCTTAGTTATATGAGGACTTCGGGTGTACGAGTTTACGCAGTTCAGTTTCAGCTCTAGGGGCGATAGGTTTAGGGTTTAGGGTTTAGGGTTTCCTGATCTGGAGCTGCTCTGCAGCCAGAGATTGCTCAAGATCTGTGCCAATTGAGGGCCCTAGATAGTACAAGGATTTCCGGTACGAAGCCCCATGCCCCCCAAAAATTAAAATACCAATATTCAAACCACATGACAACTACGAGATCCTAGTTTTGGGGAGTGGGATTGCTAAAGCCCTCTTTTTCCAATATGGACCCCAATTAGCGACAATCCTAAAATGCTGGGATCCCCAACAGGGGACCGCTTGTTTCTGGAACCCCCTACATACGAGGAATTCGAAAGGGTCGCAGCTCATAGATCCAGCCAGGAGTGGCAGGGTAACGTACGGGCGTTTACGGTTTGAAGTTGAGGGAATTCCCCCCCAGCGGCGGAGAACACATGAAAAACAACATGGACAGTTAAATACTACAGACTGGGATTACACAGGCGTTTATAGGGATTATGTGATGTAGGGGATTGAACACGTACCAATATCATTGAGGTAACACTTATACAAGGCAACCTATCACTGGCCCTGGCACCATTAATCTTTGAAACTTTTCAGGCTTCTACATTCGCGTTTTCTTGGCGGTTGAGCCAAATAAGACAAGACTCTTCTTGAGAAATCTTGCGAACGCTATTGAGGAGGTGAAGGGAGGGTTCCCCGAACTGTGAACATTTAATTGTTCAACCCTAGTTCTTGCTCAGCCTTTGCGTATGGCATTTTCGTTCCCGGAACAAGCGCAGAACCCACGCGTCCCCTGATCCACACCATGAGCACCCCAGAACCATGCGCTTTAAAACCAGCGACCTCAACCCTGTGTGAGCTATAGTCTGAACTCCTAGTATCCCCCGTGGCAACCCCTATAAAAGTTCCCTATATAATCCCCTATAAACCTAAAAGTTCCCTATATAATCCCCTATAAACCACCCTTTTAAGGAGTGCAAATTATTCCTTATATGTGTCCCGGCAACCCTTTAGAGCAACTCCAGGTACATATTGGGTCCTGCCCGCACCCATTCATAGTCTATAATGAGGGTCATATTCAGGGCTCTACATAACTTTACCATGAATATTATCCAGCTGTTAATGAGTGGGGGCAGTACCCAAGGTACATAACCCCTTCTCATCCCTTAACGGCTCAATCCTCATCTTACTGGTGCTTAAGTGGAGTAATGGTATGAATGCCATTAACCAACCCTGTATAATCTCCATGTGCATATGTATACACACACACACCTCTATGCGAGAGTGGTTTTGCGGTGTAGGGGGTATACAAGGGCTGCAAGATTACCTCCATCCAGAGGACTACCCATGTATTCACTCCCTACCCCCGAAGCCTAAAACACAAAACACTAGGGTTTATAAAGGGTTTAGGGTTTCGTATTTGCATATCCCTATCAGACTTTAGCATACTAACACCTCACACATATCCTCAACAATGATCCAGTAAACCATACTCCACGTTGCTTTCCATGCCTCTAAGGCTTGAACTATGGGCCCAGAACGGGCCGTAATTTGAGGGTTCTTATGTACCCCTTAAATACCTTATACAACCTCATAAGCCCAATGGAAGGGCCCATAGTTAGGACCCAGGAAGTAGGTAGGGACATATAATTAGTTGGAGCCCTAACCCTTAACCCTCAACCCCCCTTCAATCAGTTTAGACTCTCCCTTACTAACCCCTATAGTAGTCCCAAATATAATCCCCTATATATCCCCCTTTAAGGAGTTTAGACTCTAAACCCTAAACCCTAAACTATATATCTTCAGCACCAGTTAGTGACTGCTCGGCCTCTTGACCAAACCGGAAAGTGGCTGCCAATGGCTCTAGAGGAGCTAGCTGCCTCAGCGACCAGGTGAGCTTTTACGGTTCAAGGTCTAAAGTTTAGGGCTGGCGTTTGAGATCTGGTTTTACGGGTGAAGGATTATGTATGTAAATGTTTCAGGGTTTAAGGTTCGGGGTTCAGGGAGGTTGAGGGCCTGGAGATTAGGGTGTAGAGTTTGGAGACTATATGGAATAAGGACGGGGGCTTAGCTTGTAAGAAAAAGGTGTTCATATATGTGTAGGTGTATCAAGTGTGTATATGTATATATATATACACATACACGTGGGCTATATCTGAAAAAGGTTGGGGGCCCCGTGGAGGGGTACTAGGAGGGCCTGGGGTTGGGGCTGAGGGCTCACAGGGTCTTTGGTTTCGGGAGAGTTTGCGGTTTCAAGGAATGACTACTTGGCAAGATCTAGCGAACCTGCGCTGCCGCAAGAGAACGTAATCGCATGTTTTCATCAACAAGACCAGCGTTCGGGAAAGTCTTTCCTGTAAACAAAGAGATAGGATCATGTATGTGGGTGGTTGTCAAAATTATGATCCCTTTTTGGGTACCCTAGATAATAGGTGCCGTATTAAAATAGGGATCCAAAAAGGGATCATAATTTTGACAACCACCTGTGGATCAGCCTTAGTCCGCGGATCTTCTGATCCCTTTCAACTGTGCTAAGTATGGGTTAGCCTCTGCCCATGGGGTCCAGGTACCTAATGGCCAAAAGGGTAGTTCCCAAAATTTCGGGTTTAATTTGGTATCCCTAAATATTTGGTGCTGGAATATAGCCTATAAGCCTAAACCCTAAACCCGCATAATTTTGAGAATGACCCATTTACTGCTCTCAGGCCCCACAGTACAAACACAGAAACATGCTCAGCATTTGAGCCTGCGATGTGGACTCTGTGGGGGTTTTCAAACTTCGGGGCCCTGTTTAGAGCTTCCGACATTAGGGACTATGAATTTCAGGGTGTGTATGAAAGGACCAAAACGTTGAAACTTGAGATCGCAATCAAAAAAAACTTGCAGCCTCGACTCCTACAATTTGGACCCTTGTATGGTCTATCATTGAGAGCCGGGGCTACCCAATACACAAATCCCTTTGAACATAATCCGCTAAACCCTAAACTACACTAAACCCTACAGCGTAGAAACTCCATCTGGGTATCTGGACCCTTGGTGCCACACTTCACGAACGTATCAGGTCTAAATTTCTGAGTACAGTCTACTTGGAGGGTCAGGGGGACTTAGTAAGTGTGCTGGTAACCTCTGCCAGGTTTTCACAACTATTGACGGACTTATTAAGTCGCCCTGAAAACTCGAAGCACGGGTTTAGGGCCTAGAGTTTTGGGTTCAGCCCCCCACTACTCATCCGAAGAAGACAAGGAACAAGAAGATCACTTAGACCCGAAGCCCTTAGAGGTCATATGGGCTCAGCACAACCAATTTCCAGATCGCCCTTTACTTGAACCTTATGGGTAATAATAACCGATTTTACATGTACTTCCAAACCCATCATAAAGCCCCCTTATTAAAAATGGCGACAACGCCTTTCAAGCACCATATCTACTAACAGGATTACATATCCCTATCAATCCCTGTAAATCCCCAATGCTTACTCATCCCGGCATGCCCCTACGGATCCCTGTCAACTTCCGAATGCAATTGGTGCAGCCAAGGGGCAATCAAGAATGCCATAATCGCGTCCCGGTAATCTCTCAGGACCTCAATTCTGTGATGTAGGATCCTGAATGATTACTATCATATTTGGAGCTCTATCTAGGACAACAATGTTTGGAAGCTTCACTATAAACCCCTATATGCGCACAAGTTCAATTTCATGTTCCATGTTCTTTTCACGTAATACCCCATTACTCTATAACCCCTACGGATCCCTGTCAATAAAGATATACATGTAGAAACACATGTGTAAATTCCGTGTAGGAGCCTGAATGAAATCCACAGGCCAGCAAAATCCTTGGATTCAGGATTTCCAATTCAATTGCAACTGCGAACCTGTGTTTGCATGATATGCCTCATGCACATATTGGGACATCTGGGGGTTGTGTTAATAAAGCAAGGTGATAATAACGGAACTCACCAGCCTAAAAATCGGCTACAATCCTGGCTCGCAATTGAAATCAACTCATTTTCAATGTCTTCCCGAGAATCCCACCTCCATGGTACAGATGCCTTCGCCCAAAAAAGTCTAATGAAGATACACACAACGATCTGTTTACATTGAGATCCCAGCACACTTCCTTTCGATCCAAACACAAGTTCACCATTTAGCACACCACCATTCTATTCTCCTGAAATGACTGCCCTTGGCAAGCTTTTGGTCCAATTTCATGGCTCCCCCTGACATTCTAAGCTTTTCACATGGAGATGATCCCCACGAGCCTGGTTGGTATATCTTGGTGCCCACCATATCAAGTTGTGCCTGGAGCATGCATACAGAACCTGTTACGTCAGCAGCCTGGGCGTAGGTTGCGCTTGGACAACTATTTGTTTCGCAAGGTGGCCGCGTATATGCTGTGGAGGTTCGAATGCCAATCAAACTCCTCCATATTTGGCAGATTGAGATTCAATACTTCTGTCATATCGTACCTGCTTTCAAATGCCATGTTGACAAGATATGCACGTGTTACCGTGTTGTGTGCTGGACATATCCGTTGAATTGTCCCTTCACGCCGACATCGCCACATTGTTTTATACAATTTCTACAGTGATGTTCAAATATAAATATGTATACATATATATACAACCATATTAAGTACACGCTCTCGCAGCCATGGAAACATGTTCCCCATGTGAAAACCTATCTACGTTCATTGTCCGTTTCAATGTCATCTTCCTGCATTGAAATGTGAGTTCATACTTCGAAATATGCCATGAACGCACTATTCTAAGAACTAAAAGTATCATTCTACAAACACATTTTTTGTCAGCATACAATGAGACTAGAGTACCATGAAACCTCTTAGAGTTTGGTTGTCGAAAGACATTCTTGTACATGGCCCTGAGATTCTTGCTGGCAGAGTCTGTGGCCCCAGGGTTGTTGGCGGAGGCAAAACCACACGCAAGAATAAGGGAGAGTGTGGGAGTCTGGTAGACTGGGGAAATCCCGAAGACCCTCCGGGTTTTGAGGTCTGGGGAAGATTTAAGTAAGAACCATATGAACTCATGTCGACATGTCACAACATCGCTAGGTCACTGGTTCCTGCATCACAACATGACCCACATCTTAGAGTTATTTCTTGTGACTTCCATAAATGCGACCCGTATTCCGACGCGCTCTGTATAGATACATGCAGGGTATTTCCTCGAGTTGTTAGGGCCTCACAAGGTTTACGCAGCATGGTGTTTGTTTTCTTCCGGGCTTTGGCTCCATTTCTACTGGCGACTTGTGGCTTGAACACCTGGGCCCCGCCCCGAGAAGATCCCATCAAAGAACCTGTGTACTGGCCACACGATCCAAATGCATGCTTTACAAAGATGCAGGCATGCGTTCTTGTCCACTTGTCAGAAAGATAGGCTCGAAGCTTAAAACACTCTAATCCGGCTAATGATACTCGAGTTTCAAGGGTCTAGGGCTGCAAGGTTGTGCAAGACTCTCTCCATCCACAGGAATAATCACTCTGATAAGACCTTGCGATACCCTCTACGTCTAAGCCCTAATTGCTGTCCACGAGGCGTTGATGCGACGGCTGGCGAGGACTTCTTCATGGAGGGTGTAACAGGACATGACCTGCACTAGGATTTGGTCTGCCATTCCTTCGTCAATCTAGGGTGCTTCCAGAGATGGGGTTGCCTTCGGGGATCACGGGATACATTTTGGCATCGTGAGAATCCGAGCATCCAAGGCTTCAGCTTCACGTGCCAGGGCAATACTCTAAACTCCTCATATCCCCCTGAGGAACCTTATAATACGCCCCGGTATAACCACCTATATAATGCCTTTAAGGAGTTTAGACTACAGCTCAATTGAGACCAACGATTTTGGTACCGGAAGCTTTTGAAGCTGAAGGTCTTTGCATTCAGCTCCGTCACCCACACCAAGAAGAGGACGAGTATTCAGATTATTCACCATTTGTTGCTTCGGTACGGTACTAAGGTTTAGAGTTTAGGGCCTAGGGCTCAAGGTGTAGGGTTTAGGGGTGTAGGGTTTAGACAGTGGAGGAAGTTGCATCATTAGGGGGAGCACGCTTCACTCTTAGGTAGACCCTAGCTACTGAATGCAAATGTACCCGGGCAACTGCACCCTGACTTAGCACCTTAAACCCGCACAGTACAACCTTACTGACTTAGACCGCCTAGAACCTTTGATGCCCTAAATAGATCCTTGTTGGGATATGAATACAGCTACCGCTTTACAGATTCCATATTGAGCATTAGGACAATGGACAAACTCAACATTTAACGAAGGCCCCGTTGAGGTTCAGACCTCCACGCGAGGTTTCGAATCATGTAACTTGCCCAAACGCCCAGGTGCCCTTTCAGCTTTTATTAAGGCCGCAAAGAAAGTGTCTATGCAGGAATTCCTTTAGGCCAGAAATGTATCCTACTTCATTGTCACAATTCTCATTCCTTTCGGGTCCCCTTTTCGAATTGGGGCCCCGGACGCTTTCCATATTCTCTCTGCTTCATTAGGGGGGACTCTCTCCCTTTCTGTACATTTTTTTTTATTTCGATCACACCCCTAGTCCCTTCAGATTAAACCCTAGAGCCGAAAGACTACTTTTGAACCTCAGGACGGTGCACAGTTCAGGGTTTAGGGGTTAGGGTTTGCAGAATGCAAAAAATAGCCAATAGCCGTGACGAGGCACGCCCGGGGTTAGGGCTGAGAGTGTAAAAAAGGGCCCTGAAACAAACTCAAGGTCAACAAGACTTGAAAGTTCAAAAACTTAAAAGCGCCACAACTTCCAAATGCCATTCTTTAAAAGACTACGCAATACTTGAAATATCAGGAGACCTTCATAAGCATGCTTCCTGCAGCCTAAACTGGTCTGATTTTCAAGTCTAGCGCCTGATTACTCATGGTTCCTAGTCCCATTATCACCCCCATGTATATTCCCTCCTCTAACGCAACTTGAGCATCGGTAAGTCCCTAGACCATCCCGAACAACATACTACATAGTCATATTATCTGTGATGTCGACACAATCTAAGCGTCGTTTGGCCTCTTCGGGTCAATACCCAATCCTCGTGTACTGTACTTTACATGGAACATGTGGATCTTCTTCGTAAACCCCCAAAGCCGATGCCCTAAACTAAAACTCAGCAGCAGAAGAAGGCGGCCGACGAAGCAAGGGAAGCAAGGAAGAGGGGAGAGGAGTTTCACAGTCGCGTTAGCACGGGGCAAATAGGGGCAGTGAGGAGTGCTCATCGGGTCAAAGGACCCTTAGTGCAGCCAGCGGGGTCCCCGACCTCCCAGAAGGTTCCCCGCCGTAGACCCGAAGGCCAAGGTCTCCTTTGCTTGTCGCATCTCCTCCCGATCGAGGTCATTCAGTCGTGTCCTCTTGTGAGCTATAGTCTAAACTCCTAGTATCCCCCTTAATAAGCCCTATAGTAGTCCTTATATAATTCCCTATATAACCCCCCTTTAAGGAGTTTAGATTATGGCTCTTGTGCCCATGGACCAAGTCAATCCTCAGAGGCTGCGGACCCCTCCTGCCAAGCTAGCTCAGTCAGATGATTCACGTCCTACATGTGAGCCATAGTCTAAACTCCTTAAAGGGGATTATTATAGGGGATTATATAGGGGACTACTATAGGGGATATTAAGGGGGATACTAGGAGTTTAGACTATAGCTCATGTGGACCCTATGGGTATCTAAGTAGCCCTCAGCCCAAACCCTAAACAATAAAAACCTGAACTCAAAGCCTTTCACCCCAAAGATCCAAGAAGACTGCAACCTATACCCCAGACCCTCAACCTTCAACTCTGAGCCCTACACCCTGAAACTCAAACCCTTAAGCCTAAAGCCTGAACCCTAAATTTTAACCCTCAAACCCTGAACCCTGAACCTGGAACCCTAAACCCCCAAACCCTTAACCCTAAACGCTACATCCCCAACCCCTAATCACTCCTAGACTGAGTCCTCCACCTGCCCTTGTGGCCTTGCAGAGCAGCAACATACACTTACTGGCGGCTAGTGGGGAATGTGTCCCACGGGGTTTAGGATTTATCTTTAAAACTGTGGGACTATAATCACTATATAACCTCTACATATACTATATTCCCCTATTCCCTCCTAACCACCAGCGAGTGCAAGATTTGAAGACTTTGGGGGCTAGATAGGTCTTACTGGGTTGCTGTTAAGGAACTTAAATTAAGTTGTTATATTGGGGAAACCCTATTATTTACTATATATATATACACATTGTGGTAACTTAATTTAAGTTCCTTAACAGCAACCCAGTTTATGGTTGAAGAGTCCAGGGTTTGCTTCTGTCCAAGGAGTTTTGGAGGTATAGCGAAGGAAGGAATGGAAAATAAATTAGACAGCACCATTTGGGGGTTGTGCTATTTCCCTAACCCCTTTGGGAGTGTAAGTGTTATATGGGGCTATACTAGGATTCTAAAGATTCATTTTTACGGGATTATAGAAGGATTAGCAGAAAGTATATAAGGGCGATAGGGATCATGCAGGTTAACGTGCTTATTAATAATCGTGATGCATGACCTTAGTATGCTAGAAGCTACCACTGGGCATCTGGTTGCGGGTTTGACAAATCGCCAGCTGCTGCAAAACCTGTAGAACGGTAGATGCCTTTCAGACCCCAGAAAGCCTGGTAAACCCTAAACCCACAACCCTTAAACCCTAAATCCTCAACCTTGAACCCTAAACCTTAAACCCTAAACCCTCAACCCTAAACCCTAAACCTTAAACCCTAAACCCTCAATCCTGAACCCTTATAAGAAAGGGCTTGTCCTGGGTCTAGCGGGTTGGGCTATTATGTTTATGTAATTTTGGGGGGTTTAGGCATTAAGTTAATCTCTGAAATCTGGGCCTGAGTACCCATCTATAGCAAGCAGAGCTAGGCCTGCAAGCGAGAGGATTTAGGGTTTAGGGTTTTAGGGTTTAGGATGGTTTAGGGCTTAAGGGTCTAGGGTTTAGGGTTTAGGGCTTTAGGGTTTCAGGGTTTAGGGTTTTAGGGTGTTTAGGGTTTAGGGTTTGAGGGTAATAGAACGCTGTAACCCGATTGTCGTAAGGGGATGAGCAACACGACCGCGGTGTCACTCATTGAGTACACTCACATTGACATGACCTACGAGCTATAGTCTAAACTTCTAGTATCCGCCTTTAATACCCCTATAATACTCCCTATATAATCCCTCATATAACACCTAAACTCCATATCTCACTCACAGTCTCCCAAGTACCTGCATAGGGAGACTGATCTTAGCCATGTTGCTACTTCCCGGCACACAAAGACCTACTTATTTCTGCCTCGAAGCCTGTACTTGAACAGCAACCACTTTGGGGGAATCTTAAACCCTAAAAGCCAAAACCCAAATCCCTAGGACTTAGGGTGTAGCCGTTAGGGTTTTAAGTCAAGCAGCCGGCTCTATGGAACCTACCCGGGTTCAGGGAGTGGGGTTTGATACCCATCTTCGATTTGAAAAATCTTGAACATGATGACGGCTCATCCTCAGCCCCAATTAAGCCCTAATTAAACCCCTTACCGTTCACCACAAACCAAAGTCTTCAACATGATGACCAGGACCCCCCCACCCTAATCGTCGACAAGGTTATCTTGGGACCCAGAAACCCTAAGCCCTTAAATATCCGCGACCTTACGCGCCTATGTACCCTAAACCCTAAAACCTTAC
Organism: Symbiodinium pilosum; assembly: GCA_905231905.1. Taxonomy (NCBI): domain Eukaryota; class Dinophyceae; order Suessiales; family Symbiodiniaceae; genus Symbiodinium; species Symbiodinium pilosum. Next base: position 7,354 of record CAJNIZ010004874.1, on the reverse strand, counting down.
ACCCTCAACACCAGTAGCCCTGAACCGCTTGAATTCCTAAAGCCCAAAGCCCTGATCACAACAGGTTGATACTTGAAGCCCTGCAGCCCCCTAAGTTCCATCAACCCTGCGAATTCTGGTTTTCCAGCATACCAATTTGGGGTTTAGGGTTTAGGGTTTGGGGTTTAGGAATTAGCAGCTCCACATCCTGCGTTTTCTTTGCTGAGGTCGAAGACCTGTAGAGTGGGCTGTTGATGAAGTTGCCGGTCCTACGCCGCACTTGTAGACAGGGCAGAGTGCTACGGGGGCCTGACTACGACAAAGCCCCCAATAACCCCTGCTTCTAGCAGGTAACTCTCACAGAAACCCAGAGGTTCTTCTAGGACAGATGCCTTACAAGACTCGCCTCCTAGCAGCAGGAATTCCAGCGGTTCTTATAAGACAGACGCCCTAGGGGCTTGGGGTTTAACTGGAACCACTAAGGACATCAAGAGGTTCTAAAACGATCTTCCCCGTTCGCCGTGTCCCTGTGGACCTAGGTAGCTGAATAAAGCCCAAACTCTTAACACCTGAACCCTAAACCCTAAACCACTAAACCCTAAACTCTATGACACCCCAACCCTAAACCCTAAACCCTATAGAACCCCTGAACCCTAAGCCCTGAACTCTATGACATCCTAAAGCCCGGCAGGCGACCTGTAGAACTGGCTGTTGATAACGTTGCTGTAATACCTGAGAATCTTCTGGCCAACACAATCAGGGAACCCTAAGGGTTTAGGGTTTAGGGCTTAAACCCTAAACCCCCCCCGAAACCCTAAACCCTAAACAAACCTCATAAAAAGCCCTTTAGGGTATAGAGTCTAGGCCAGAGATGTTTCCCCAACCATGGAGAATCAAATTTAACTAGAAAATGACATGGCAACTGGGATGAAAAAGGGATGTGGTAGTTTCCCTAAATTACTGTTCCCAAAATAGGGGAAATTTATATAGGGCCCCACATTATAATGGGAACCCAAATATAGGACCCCGTATTATAGGGAATTTAGACCAATACCTATGTAGGGCCTAGGGCTTAGGGTAGGGCTTAGGATCTAGGAAAATAGGGTGCAAAACAAGTTCGTTTTATACCTGTAACTGTAGGGGGATGTGGGGTATAACCTGGTTATACCTTGAGTGCTGCCCACCTCTTTCAGGGTTTAGGGTGGGTTTAAGAGGTGGATATCAATGTCCATAGGTTTTAGGGGCCTAAACCCTGAACCCAACACCCTAACTCCTAAATCCCAAATCCTAAACCCTAAATCCTCAACCCTAACTCCTAAACCATAAGTCTTAAACCCTACATCCCAAAGCCTAAATCCTAAGTCCCAAGCCTAAATTCTAAAATTGGAATTTCCTAGCACCTGAGAAGGGGGCCCTATGAGGACAACTGTCCATTTAAAAGGCACTGGGGCTTAGGATTTAATTCGGGATTTAAGGTTTGGGATTTAGGGTTCGGGGTTTAGTGTTGAGGCATAGGTTTCCATGCTAGTATGGGGAAAAGTAAGCAGTGAATTGCGATGTGTGCCCTAAGCCCTTAACCCATAAACCCTAAACCCCAAAACCCATAAACCCTAAACCCTAAACCCTGCTTCTGCAATGCAATCACACTGTGGTTCACTTCCCCTGACATCCCTCAAAGGGTTGAAAGGTGAACCCCGAACACGGAACACCAAGAATCTAGTAGGAATATAGTAGAATAAGTAAATGGACCCTGGTAGGTATATTCCTATTAAATTCCTACTTTCATCCTAAGGACCCCTCAGGATCCAAGTCTGCAAATAACACCTTCTCTATAAACAGTGCCTACTTCGGTCTCTTTGGATCACCTGGGAATTGTAGAAATTTCCTAAACACTAAACTCTAAACCCTGAACCTAAACCCTAAACCCTCAACCCTACATCCTGAACCCTAAACCCGAAACCTTCAAGCCGAAACCCTGGTAACCTAAAACTGCAACCAGGCTTCGCGTATGGGCGCTCAGCTTTGGTAGCGTCCAACTTGAACTCCGGCCTAAAGAAGTCAAGTTCTTCAGGTGAATGCTTAAAGGGTTCAGGGTTTAAGGGTGTAGGGTTTAGGGTGTAAGGATTAGGGATGAGGGTTAAGGGGCGGGATGAGGGTTTAGGTCTCAGGGTTTCGGGATTAGGGTTTCGGAGTGAAGATTTAGGGTTCAGGGTTTTGGGATAAACGTTTAGGGAATAGTTACCTCAAAAGTGGTGACCCATATGGAAAACGGAACATGAAATGGAAGTTGGGAATCTGAAAGGGCTTATAGGGCTGATCGCTAACACCCTTCTTGACCATCAGTTGCCTAAATCTTGGAGCCTCTGGTATTCTAGTATAAGAAAAATGCAAAATTGTGGCATCAAAGGTATCGCCTATCCGTTGAGATTTTGAAATCAAACCCTAAACCCTAAACCCCAAACCCTAAACCCTGTAAGCCAAGGTGAGGGACACCTTTGAGGTAAGATCTCAAGGGGCTTAGGATTCTGGGATTTCAGGTGGGGCTCTAGGGACTACGGGACTACTACAGTATTTAAGTGTACATGTAAGCTTCTCAAGCGTTTTGGGTTTACTTAACCCTAAACCCTAAATCCTGAACCCTAAACCCTAAACCCTGTTAAGCATCTCTGTTTCGGCCTTGGGCTTTTTTGGCTTAGCTGCTGATTTGTTGTTTGTGTGTGCTGTGCTTGGCGGATGCGTGTACTTCTTTCTCCATCTTGCATGTCAGATTAAATCAATCAGGGTTAAGACTTGAAAATTAAGAACTAGGGACCTTACAGTCTTTACAGGGTGTGGCACACAACTGTCCCATAACCACAACCTATCGAACTTATATCCCTGCTACCTTGAACTATAAATAAAGGTTGTCGAACTTATAACCCAACTTATACCTAGAGGGCCCCTCCGTGTAGGATAGTAGCTCACGACAGGGTTTAGGTGTCAGGTCTCTAGGGTTTGGGGATTAGGGTTTGGAAGCCGATCCATCTGAAGTTAAGCCCTTCTAGGCAGGATTTCCAGTGGAATGCAATGGTAAAAACATGCGGCATGGCCAAACTTGCGCCTTGGCAGTTATAGTGTTGTGGTATTTTAAGCTCAAGCTGGATTCTCAATATCAACAGTAAGTCTAAAGATTCAAGCTCCAAGTTTGCTGGGGGAGTTGAGATATGTGGGCTATAGTCTAAACTCCTTCAAGGGGGGTTATATACGGGATTACAACCCTAAACCCTAAACCCTAAATCCTAATTACATAAAGGACTAGTATAGGGCTTGTTAGGGGGGACGTCAGGTTCGCATCATGGTACCCGCAGTGCTTTTGCGTCAGATAAGTTTAGGGTTTAGGGTTTAGGGCCCACCCCTTGGCATGAAGCTTGTCAATTCTCCTGTCGCACTCCATCAAAGCGTCGAAATGAAGCGCCACCATGTCTGTCACAGTCTTGGCCTTACAGATCACATCCAGCTTTTCCATGGCGAAACCGCATTGTAGTGTTGGCTGGTAAACTGGTGTTTTCAGAATTTCTTGAAGGGTCACAGTGATGTAGGTGGAGAGTGGCCCATAATGCCACGTATGCAAGATATCCACGCGCCATGTGTTCAGATCTACGCCAGGGATTTGCAAAAAGGGCGACTGGTGCATCAGCCGCCCGTCTGCTCCACCTACGTAAAATACACAGGTGAATGGAGTAGCGCATGTCTCGAAAGCGCCTACATCAGGTAGCTGTGAGCTTGGTTCCAAACGCCATCCTTTTTGTAAACCCATTCGAGGCAACTTGTTCCTCAGGGTGCGCCCTCGTCCCCTCTTGTTGTAGCGCAGCAAAGAAGTGATTTCCCCACGAGTATGCTCACCCGGAATATTTACTTCCTGATTTGAGTATAGAGGTAGGTTACAATCTGGGATACTCGGAGTTTAGACTACGGCGCATGTAAGGGTTTGATAGGACACGTTATACTAACACACGCACCGTCAGTAGGGATACATACATGGGCATGCATACGTATATACTACAACAGGTGTTGTTATGCGTGCATATACGTATACACATATATGTAGGTGCACATGCACCCTAAACCCTAAACCCTAAACTTCATATTCTATATACAGATCTATCAAGGTAGCTCTCTGACCCTGAACGCCTGCAAGGCCCCTTTTGAGGTTTAGGGTTTAGGGGGGTCCATGTTGGCTCGGGGGTTAGTCGCCCGAAACAACTTTGAAGCCTGCAACTCACACCCAAAATCTTGAAACCCCAAACCCTAAAACCCTTAAGAGCTCTAAAACCCCTGAAAGCCCTAAGAAAAAACGAGCCCAAACCCTAAACATCAAACACGTTGAATCCGCCTGTGGAACTGGAGAAGTAGCGTATACGTGCCACGAACCATCCTTTGCTCTTCAGTTTAAAGACATTTGGGTTGAGGGTTTAGGGTTTAGGCGTTAGGGTTTAGGATTTAAGGCCTGAACCCTAAGCCCTAAACCCTAAACCTTCAGCCGTAATCCCTAAACCCTAGGGCTTAAGGAGTCCTTGCACAGGCGCGCTCAATGTGCGCGTTATAGGGCATAAGGAATCTCGGGTGTTAGGGGATAACTTAGACGTCCATTTAAGGTGCGCTATACATATATATATATATATGGTAGTTTCCCAAAACACGTAAATCCCAATGTAGACCCCAATATACTCTAGTCCTAATTATATATGGATCCTCCAAAAAGCACCCCTCATTTTGGGAAGCCCCCATATATGAGCTATAGTCTAAACTCCTAACAACCCCCTTAATATCCCCTATAGTAGTCCCCTGAAGAATCCCCTATATAACCCCCCTTTAAGGAGTTTAGACTTTAGCTCAAAAATCACGAGAGAAAGTTCTGGGATGAAGGGGTTCAGGTTTGGCTCGGGGGTGTTAGGGCCCTAAACACTAAACCCTAAACCCTAAAACCCTAAAACCGATATCAAAAAGTCCCCTGATAACCCCCCTTAAGGAGTTAAGACCCTGAATCCTAAAACCCTAAACCCTAAACGTTTCCAAGAAATTGGGTTTTAGCAGCTTATAGAATGAGGATTACTGCTTCACACATGTACATTGGGGTCTAGGTTGCGCGCTCCATATTTCTCACAACTCCTCTGCGGCAATGATTTAGGGTTTAGGGTTTAGGCTTATGAAAGCTCAGAAACTAGGAACTGAGCATGTTGGATTGTACACGGTGCAGGGTTTTTGGCTGTGCAGGTGTAGGGGGGCTTGTATTTTCGGGTTGATAGGTTCAAGCGCTTCACAGTGGCCCAAACAAGAACATAAGCAACGCGACGGCTGCCTGGAACAGGAAGGTCAACCGCTGCAGCCATGGTTTTAGCGTAGGACTACTATGCCCCGTGCCCTCCCCTGAGTATGCATACCCCCAGACTGACCAGGCCCAATAAGCTTTAATGACCTCAAATCCTAGGCCCTGAACCCTAAACCAAAAAATCCCGATAAGAACCCTACTTTGTGGGGGTCCATACGCTGAGGAGGGCCCAATAGCAACCTCGTAATTGTCAGAGCTGAACTTGCAACCTTGGAATGCTCTTTGGGCTTCATTACGGTTTGTAGGGTTTAAACCACCCTAAAACCCTACACCCCTTAACACCCCTAAACCCCCTAAAACCCTAGGGTTTAGGGTTCCATGTTTTGTTTGTTTGCGCCCCTTTTACACAAGCAACTCCTAGGGCGTAGGCGGGAAGTTCTACTCGCAACCCTTAAACCCTCAAACCCTGTAAAGATCAGCTTCTAGCACAAGAGTATTTTGGAATTTCAAGTGAACCAAATCCAGATTTGGGCGCTTAGGGCTGTAAACCTACTTAGACGTTCAGGGCAATTTTACCCCAGTTAGAACTGTACTGCAACCCAGTGATAAACCTCTCTTGCATGTGTATTTGGGTTATAAAGACCTAAACCCTAAGTCTTAAACTAAAAGCACCATAATGATTGGGTTAGAGCTACCCTAAACCCAAAACCCTAAAAACTCTGAGCTGCCAGGTACCCGAAATCAGCAAGGATTAGAGTTTAGGGTTTACGGGATAGGGTTCCGGTACAGTGTAGAACGAGGAAGGGACTCTACCAAACAAAACGCCAGGGTTTAGGGTTTAGCTGGATGACTTTCCTGAATTAGACTAGTATACCAGAACATTGATGGTTTCCGGTAATTAGGGTTATGCAGGATTCGTTCGTATCCACCGTAGTCACTACTTTGGGCCCCAAAGCTAATAAATGACACCTGCTTGGTGCTTTACAGCCTTAATGGTATTCCAGACTCAGTGCTTCAGTTTGCAAGCATGTTTGGTCTAAAGGCCGAGAAGTTTGCATTAGTATAAGCCCATGGATAACAAACCCCCTCCTTTTAAGGGCCTAAGTATAAGGATCACTATTATACTCCCTATTAATTAAGGGGAAGGTTTTTTTCAATCAGGGGTCTGGGTTACCGGAAACCTTTTTGTCATCATTAAGGAGTTGGAAGTAGCTTATCAGTCCAGGGAAATGGTGTTCTCTTGTTACTCCTTCACACAACCAGGCATCCCCTACGATGTCGGCTTGGTTTTGCGCAGTTTTGGCAATGCCCTCAGTCTAGGCACCCTGCGCTGTGACAGAGTCTCTGGGCTGTGACAGAGATTCGGTTGCTATGTCTGCTTTAATAGTCAGGGTTGCTGTTAAGGAATTACCTGGACCCTAAAATTATGTAACATCATGGCCTTCATGGCTGTTATTCTGGGTTTAGGGCTATTTATTTACATACTGTTGGGGTTTAGGTAAGACTAAATCATAATCCGTTCCCCCCTAAAACCCCCTATATCAAACATGAGTTAGGGCCCGAAAACCTGGAAGAGCACTTTTAAAGGGCGAGCCTATGTTCAAAGGGGCCACCCAACAATGAATTTGGAAGGGTTCTGGAATTTTCAACTAACGGTTCTCTGGGTTGCTTAGTAAAATGTTCTCAACTGGTTAAATGTTCAACCATTCCTTAATGTGATTGACGAACTGATTCGAGTAATCAACAACTGATTGTCCATGGAATTTCAAAGGGTGTTAAAGGCAACCCTGTTTAACTCTTCAATCCAAACATCCACCCTGATATCAAACAAGTTTTCGGCCCTCGGATTGTTTATGAGTACAGGAAGGACGTCGTTTAAAGCTAGGGGGCAGGGAATACAAATGGAATCACGCACATGTCATAGACCCATCTTATGGTAACTTTGCCTAGACCCTCCTCCTACCCTCTATTAGGGCCTAAGTACCCACTATTAGGGACCATATATCCCCAGTTAAGGGTACAAGGAAGGTCCTAAACCCTAAACCCTAAACCCCAAATCCTAAACCC
>CAJNIZ010004873.1:2625-20573 GCA_905231905.1 Symbiodinium pilosum | reverse complement strand
TACCCCAAACGCGAAACCCATAAATAAGACATAGTATATATTGTAAGCCATAGGAAATACAGGGTCTGTAGAGGTTACGCAGCTTCATCCATGCATGTGGGGGGGTTTCCAGGCGCTTCCAGGCCGTTAAATGCGCCCTGCCGCGTACTGCCAAAGCCTCGAACCTTGGGCGAGGCTGAAATCATGTGGGATGGTCAGGCTGGACGAGGCCACCCACCATGGCGGGTGGGGGGGTGGGGGGGTGGCCGGCTTGAAGCGTGTGCAGGGGGGAGTAGCGGGGGTTTTTTGATGCCTAGGTGCTGGAGGCCCCAAAGTGGGTAATACTTTTAGGCTTAAAAACCCACACTAAACAGGGACTTTGGGATCAGGGTTTCCCTGGACCTCAGCGTCTGGAATTTGGGCTTTTTTTTGGTTTTCAGGGTGTAGCGGGTCCAAGGCTTGGCAGCTTGCTACAAGAAAGTGGCTCCAACAGAGAGGCTGAGCCGTGATGAGACGTGCCGCACGACCGCACACCAACACCTGGGACGCGTTCGGCTCGTCGGAAGAGCAGGTCGAGCTCGGGCGCACTCAGGCGCACTCAGTCGTACCTGCGCCTACTCGAATGTACTTTCTTGTAGTCGCCGCACGCGGCCGAAGTGGTTTCCTGCACTTTTCTTTCGGCTCTACAACATTGTCATCTTGTGGGGCATCTTGAGCGACGGGAGAGAGGGCACCCGGCAACAGCTCTGAAAGACGCATTGCCTGAATCAAGTAAGCCATGATAAGCCATCGCTGCCGTAAGATTCTTGTTTGAATACACTGCAATTTGTATTGGGAGTGGAACTTGCAACAGCCCTTCAGGTAGTCATTGAGCCTCATAAAAATTTAGCAGGTGAAGCAGTCTGCAACAGATGGCCTTGTATGATTTTTTGTCCTAGACCTCCCCAAGGCTTCCTAAGGCCGCCTGAGGTCTCCTAACCTGATGCCAGCCACTGGAGAATCCCTAAAATCCCCTGATAATCTCCATGTATGCCTAGGGTCGCTAAGGGCCCCTGAATTTGAGAAATCCGATATAAGGGTTCCCTTCGGATTGTGCTTGCTGTTTTCGTTTGTTCGTTTTGGGGTGCTCAATCGGAGGGGTGTGTCCGACAAACAAGAGGTTGCCCGCTTTGCCCGGTGACTTATATAATGTTTGAAGGGCCCGTCCACCCATCCAGGACTTTTTGTTTGGTTTTCTTTCCTTGCATCTCTTGGACGAGAGATCTGCATGCGACCGGCTTGTGTCGCCAGAACAGAACACAACAGTGTTTATGATCTAACTGCTTGGGCAAAAGGATTCAAAGTCGTTTGCTCGGGGGCTCTCTCGGGGACCAGGCAATTCGGAGCTTAGGACTTACCTGACCATAGGTCTGTCTAGCAATTATGGATTGAAATTGTATTTGGTTGGGATATGTTGGGATGTTGCTCGGGCTAAATTTGCACAACGTTGCAGGGTATTTGGCTTTTAATCACAGGCACAAGGGTTACGAGGTGATGCTGTTGCTGATTTTCGCTCTTCTACATGGCTTCCGTTGCAGCAAGGATAATTTTCAATGCAAGAACGCAGTTCGGCCCTAAACCCTATACACCGTGTGTATTCCCATGTGCTCCTTGGGCAAAGGGTTCAGCCTTTTCTTGGAAGACAGACGGGCCGGATCTCAGAACCGCGCCTTTAGGGTCCAAGGACTCCAAATCGGGTCTTGGTTTTAGGGCCTAAGGTTTAGGGTGTAGGATTAGCTTCAAATACCATAATCACAATGGTCTTTGGGACCTGAAGCCCTTGATGTCGGGTCCTTGTGGATGCAGGAATTCTTGCGCCATCCTATATACCTTATACTGTAGATCCCAGCAGTTACAACATTGTTGGGTTCCTAAGTGGTGCAGAATGTTCCGAATGCACTGCTAGACCCTACTACTTGAGTCTTTGGACTTTAAAACCCTCTATATCCCCAAACAATCCCCTAAACCCCTATACATCCCTTTAACACCTTTAAACCCCAGAGCCACGTAGGGCTATTGGGGCCCTGAAGAACTCTTTTGTGTTTCCCTGGCGATCTACCAGCTGACGCAGTCTTAGTGTTTGGGGTTCAGGGTTTGGGGTTCAGGATTGAGGGTTTAGGGTTTATGGGTTTAGGGGTTCCGGGTTGAGGGTTCAGGACTTAAGGCTTATGGTTTTATGGGTTTAGGGTTCAGAGTTTAGAGAGCAGAAGGTGTGTGGGAACATCCCAGGCCCTTTCAGGCAGTTGCCCAAAATCAAAGCGGTGTCCGGTTGAGGGTTCCCCCTTAGGTTGAGGATCTGCCTCCAAATTCCCATTTGTGGTGTAATACAGGGGCCTAAATTACGATCAATATTGGAATCCTAGATTCCTTGTATATAATAATATGGTGTAGGGTGTCTCAAATAGACTGCAAGATATTTTGACAAAGTTTTAGGTCCCTTTGTTAGGTATTTTGGATTCCGCGTTGTTGGAAACCAGGAAACCTGTCAGTGCGGTCGTTGCACCTTCCAATAATTCAAGATTTTGCCTGCCAGGGCCTAAGGAATTTGACAGGCCTGGCACGCTTGTCGCCCAAAAATCCTAAGCCTTAGGCCCTTGAAATGGCAGCGTTCCCGACCTCCAGGTTTCCCAAGTTAAGGGGAAACCACTATAGACCCAACACATCCTATTATCCTTAGAAGAGGAACCCCAAAACCCAAACCCTAAACCCCAAAAAGGTACCCCTAATTTCGGAAAACCCCCACATATCGACTCCGAACCCTACGTTTTGGACTTCAAAAGCCTGAGCTGCACCTGGACCTTCCGAATACACGGTTCAGGGCTTGGGGCTTAGGGTTTGGGGATTAAGGTTTGGGGCTTAGAGTTTGGGGTTTGAGGTTTAGGGTTTAGGGTTTGAGGTGTAGGGTTTAGGGTCTGGGGTTTAGGGTTAGGGTTTAAGGGCTTGGAATGACGCCCTTTAACCCCAAAATCGTGTGTAGTATTGTCCGTCTTGGGGATGTCCCCACATCTCTATTATCTATAAACCGCTGTATAAGCCCAGCTTCCATCCCATGATCCATTCCAGTGTCCATTCGATTCTCACGTATTACTCTGAGACCTATAAACCTTAAGCCCTATAAACCCTGAAGCTCATACCCCCTAAACCCTAAACCCACATAAACCACAAACCCTAAACCCTAAACTCCAAACCCTAAACCCGAAACCCTAAACCCCTAAAACCTGGGCGAGGTCCAGCAAATTATGGACGAGCGAGGGCTATCTGGGCGCATCACACAACATGAGCTGCAGTCTGGCTTTGAAACTTGTGGTGGGGTTTAGGGTTTAGGTTTAGGGGCTTAGGGTTTAGGGTTTAGGGGTTTTAGGGTTTTGGATTTAGGGTTTTGGATTTAGGGTTTAGGGGTTTAGGGTTTAGGGGTTTAGGGTTTAGGGTTGAGAGTTTGGGGCTTGGGGTTTAGGGCTTAGGGGCAAAGGGGGTAGCGTTTAGGGCTTGAGCGCTTGCGGGCTTACGGTCCATGTAGATAATTGGTATGTGATCGCCGCTTCCCCCCGCCCCCGCCACCCCCCTTCCCTGAGTGTGTTTTGCGGCGGCGTTTCCACATGTCTCCTCCATCCTTCGCGAAACAGGACGCGCCATGGCATTAACCCCAATATATACTATAGTAGTTTCCATTTTCTTGTCCATTATCCCTAGATTACCCCTGTATTTCCCTTATGGCTACCCTAAGCCCGCAACCACGGAGGTGGTCTGAGGGTTGCGGCCCAGAGCTGGGGGCTGGGGCTGCAGTTTTGGAATAAGAGAATATAGAGTAATATAGGCATAATGGAAAAGAGAATGGAAACTACCATATTACATTATAGGGTTTACATAGGATTCCGAGTTTATTGAGGTTTAAGAGTTTGGGTTGAAACTTTGGACGGTGCGCGGTGCCGGGGGCGGGGGGGGTTAAAGTTTTGAATTAAGAGTGGCTTAGGGTTAGCATTTAGGGTGTAGAGTTTTGGGAACCCCAACGCAAAACCCTAGGTTGTCTGCTGGGTAGTGGCAAACTGGCCAGACCTTGTTTGGTTCTTTTGCTGCAGTGCCGTGGGAAGTTAGAGCCAACAGCAAACTGCTAGGCTCTACATAATGGGTCCCTGACTTCTGCCGTGAGCTTATTGCCAGCTTATTGCTGGGGTTATACTGTGAAGTTCCAGAAGTTCGAGTTGTGGGATTCTTGCACCCAATTATTGACCTTCCTGAACATTGGCCGTCCGTGCCAGCAACAAAGATTACAGGTTTAGGTTGAAGGCTTGGGTACTGTACTGGGCGTTGACTCTAAACCGTCTAAACCCTAAACACCCTAAACCCTAAACCACAACCCCGAGGATTATTCAGCACCAAGGGTGCAATTACGCAAGACTCAGGTACACTTCGGCCAGATTTTTCAACTGGAATTGTTGATGCTGCAAGCCAATGTACCCAAGACCCTGTGGGTAGATTAGATCCTTGCATTTTCTGTGAATCCTGGGACGTGGAGTGGTGCAGAATTTCCTCCGTCAACCGAACCCTAAACCCTACACACCTAAACCCGAAACTCTATATTGAGAAACACCCATGTTGCTGGCGAGGTTGGGAATACTCAACGATAGACGCTGTGGCTGCAAGCTTTGGTTAGGGTTGGGGTCTATAGGATTTAGGGTTTAAGGTTCAGGGTTTAGAGTTTAAGGTTTAGGGTTTAGGGTGCAGGGTTTGAGGTTAGGGTTTGGGGTCTGGGGGGTCTATAGGATTTGGAGTTTAGGGGCTTGTCTCAATCGAAGGACTATCATGGGTCTCCTGTCATGCACACCCCGTCCCCCAACAATTGAGCTATAGTCTAAACTCCTTACAGGGGGGTATAGAGAGGACTTAGAATAAGGATACTAGAAGTTTAGATTATAGCTCCAATGGCACTTTGCAAGATCCGACTGAGCTTGTGAAAGTGGAAGCCATGCAGCGGTAGGTAGTTTCAAGGTGGGAATGTCGGCAAAGTGCATTGGTTGTTACCCGTGCCCCGCGGCCATGTACCCAATATCTGGATACTTGGGGTCGCGGTGCCAGCAATTGTAGTGCAGGTTTTGGGTAATTACATGACTTTTGGGCCGGAACCCTGAACCTTCAAGGTTGAAATACAGGTCAGTACAACGTGAGGCTGTCGTTCGCCTTGGGCTTAAGAGGGACTGCGGGGAGGGGATCCCTATACTATTCCTACATGCTGGGTTTAGGGCTTAGGAAACCCTAAACCCTGAACCCTCATTTTCCAAAGATCTTGCTCTCTTTCGGGCTTCCTCTAAACCCTAAACCCCTAACTACCTTGGGGCTATCGTATTTGGGGATATAGAAATGGCGCCCGACTTTTGGGCTCCCTGACCCTAAGTGAGCCTGAACCCTTGGGCCCCTTGGAATGGTGGCGTAGGGTTTAGGGTTTAGGGCTGTTCTAACCTCTAAATCCTAAACGCCAGGCTATTAGACCCCCAGAATTGTATTTTGGGAGCCCGCATCTAAGTATAAGGTAGCCGTAGCAGGACATGGGATGTCATCGGGCCTCCTGTTCAGCCGACTACGAGTCTGATTTCAACCTACTAGGGCTTATAGGGTTCAGGGTAACTTACTTGCGCTGAAGGAGGGTGGGGGAGTGAATGTAGGGACTGTCACAGGCTATATATATATATATATGGTCATTTTACACGGAGTATTATACGGGTCCACTCCCCCTCTCCTCCCCCCTAAGCAGCGTACGACAATTCCTGAACATGGTTTGGGGGCTCACGGTTTGTGGTTTAACTCAACATGTTTGGGACGTAGAGTAGAGGGGCCCAAAAGCCGAAATGTAAACCCATTTAGCAAAAGTAGCCAGTTCAATGAACAACCACGGACCAAAGATCGCAAACTTTGATCGCCTCAAGGCTAAACTGCCACCCCTCAATTCAGAAACTGCAGCCCCGATAGCATGTGCTTCTTGCTTCCACCCCAAACGGGCCCTATAGCAGCCATGACGGATCCCTCGGGTGTCACGTGTCTCAAAGGTCATCGAAGGTCGAAAGTGCTAAGCTGCTGTATGTAGATGGAACCAACCCCTAACCCACTTATACTGACCGTGTCAGGGCCCAAACCCAAAGCCCTAAATCGCACCTGCAGGTCAGTGGAACCAACCCTGAATACCTGAAGCCCCCATCAAGGCCCAAAGGACCTAAGGGACTTAGTAATTAAGTAGTAGGTTATAAATTGGGTTTCGGGTTTTGGGTTTAGGTCCCCCAAGCCCTCAACAGTAAACCCTAAAACCCTAGAGCCTAAACGCCTAAACCCCCAAGCCCTAAACCCTAAACCCTTGGTGTTCTTAGTCTCCTGAGCCTTTGAAGCACAGCTGAGGTAGATCGACTCGTCTGCTTAGCGAGGCACAACCATTTCGGTTGAGACTTTTTGGACTCAGGGTTTTGGGGTTTTAGCGTTTCAGGGTTCAGGGTTTAGGGTTTCAGGGGTTTACGTAGGGTTCACGGTCTTAGGGTTTAGGGTTTTAGGGTTTTTGGGATCCGGGCTTAGGGTTTTGGACTTCTTGGACTGAGGGTGGTGCACATTTTTCTGCATGAGCAGTAAGGTTTCGGTTTTTGGTGGTTTGGCGTTCAGGTTGATATAGCGTCGAGGGATTTGAGTATTCCGCGTTGATTGCTGCAAATTCAGGGATTAGGGTTCAGGTTTCAGGGCTTCGGGCTCAAGAATTAGGTTCACGGTGTAGGGTACAAGTTTTAGGGTTCAGGTTTTTGGGGTTTAGGGCTTTAGCCAAGTACCAAAGAACAAGCCCTAAAACCCTAAACCTAAAACCCTAAACCCTAAAACCCTAAACCCTGAAAAGCCAAGGTTCGGCTCAGGCTGTAGGGATTCGGGGCTTATGGGTTTGGGTGTAGTGTTTAGGGTTTAGGGTTTACCCAGCCCCCCTTACACTGACCCACCCCCTAAATTGCGGATTTAGGGTTTAGGGTTTAGGGTAGTAGTGTCAAGCAACCCCCAAACACGCCAAATGTTAGAGATGGAGTCGTAGCCCTAAGGGTCCAAGTACCTAATAATCATATACTTACCCATAACCTTTACTATAACTACTATTACCCAAAACCCAAGTACCCAAATATTGGGTACATGGACCCTTAGGGTAAGGCTTGGGTTTTCTTTGCCGAATGTGGCCCATCTCTTGGATCAGAGTTGAGAAATGGCCTCTGGTTCTGCCTAATGTCCTAAAGTCAAATGAGCTATAGTCTAAACTCCTTAAAGGGGGTTATATAAGGGATAAAATAGGGGAGTGTTATAGGGGTTATTACGGGGGGTACTAGGAGTTTAGACTATAGCTCATCTCAAGTTAGACCTCGGATGCTACGCCCACTCAGCACAAAAGTCATCATATGCGTCATTCAATATTCAAGTCTCATCTTCTATATACTGTCACAGGGTTGGCCTAAACCACTAAAACCCCAAACCCTGAAAGCGTAGCACAGGCCCATGTGGACGTCATGGGCCTTGTAGACATCGCGGACTACTTGTTCCAGAAACTCGGTGTGAAGGGCCACCGGCATTGGTTCATAACGCCTTTAAAGCGGGTTTTAGGGTTTGGGGCAGCATAGAGGATAATTCTGGGGTCTTTGATGACCACCACAGCTCTAGAAGCGATACAAGGGAGCATACCTGTTCCCATGCTGCCAAAAAGAGTTGTCCTAAGGGTCCCTTTACCGAATAATCATCTACTTACCCGAATCACGTACTACAAGCGCTGATACCAAAACCCCAAGGACCGTAAACCCTAAACCCGAAGGAGCCTCAGGGTTCTGGGATTTAGGTGTATAATGATACCATACTGGTGGGGGGTGGTTATTATGCGGGAAGGGTCGTTTTTTTTTTCCATGGAACTCAGAGCCTGACCTGCGGGCGGAGGCTAAGAAGTTTCAAGGTTTTGGTCATAGGGTTCAGGGTTTAGGGTTTACGGTGGGGTCTCCTATAATGGCGCAAATGTAAAGATGCTGGGTCCCCAAGATCAGTCGCAGTAGACTATTTGACTGTCAACCTGACCTAATTAACCCTCTCAGCAACCCTGCGCGCCGAACTCTACGCGGTTTCGGGCGAGATAAGGCTTTGCGGCCTAGGGTTTCCTAAGCCATATAGTTTAGGGTTTAGGGTTTAGGGTTATAAGCCATTAACCCTAATCATCAACTCTACCCCTAAGGCTCAAAATAGTCCAAAAGCCTTTCATAATATGGTCTTTGGGCCCAAAAGCCTTGTATTATGAGTCCTTAGAGCCTTAGGGTACCAGCCACAAACTTTACACCCCCACGGCACACACCTTAGCCCTCAGCCTTGCGCAGCGTTAGCAACAGCCACCATGCAAGGAGTGACCTCAACGGGCAAGAGTTCGACAGGGAGAGCTGCGACACCAGGGCTTTGTGTTTCCCTAAGTGTTCAAGTCGTCTGTTTGGGCTTGAGTTTTTTTCAAGTTCGGTGGGTAAAGTCCAAGTATCCGAATGAGTCGTGGTTTTTGCCACGTGAAACGCCACTATTGCAGTTGAGGCGGGATCCTGTCCACGCAGGGTAGCACCAGGCATACCAATCCTAGCTCACCGGACTTTGGCCTAAACCCTTGTGAGATCCACACATCAAGCCCTTATAGCCCTTTACCCCCAGTCAGCGCGCTCCTTTTTGCAGGAGCTTTCTTTCGATGAGTTCCTGCGCGTCATCATGTCCCTCCGAGGGTCGAACACCGCGACCAGACTACCAAGGGTTTAGGGTCTAAGGGTGTTGTGTTTAAGGTTTAGTCTTCAGGATTTAAGCGTGATGTCGGGGTTCAAGGTTTGAGTTTTAGTGTCTAGGTAGCCAAGAATCGTCGAAGCCTTCCACACAAGTCCAAGAATCCAGTCCAAGGATACAAGATTCCAATCCTAAATCCTTAAACCCGTAAACCCTAAACCCTAACCTTACAAGTTGCTGATGAATGTTACTTGCACTACGGCCCTGAGGGTCCGAATACCCAATATTGGGGTTTTAGGTTTAGAATACCTGTTAGATTTGTAGCATTTTTGACCTAAAGCCCTCATATTTGAGTCCTTGAACGCTTCGGATAGTTTTCTTCGGGGAAGTCTACACTTCGTTTGGTACGTGGACAGTAACATAGCTCAACACGACTTTCAGCTTTGTGGTTCCAAAGTGCCGCCTACCCTAAACCCTAAACCAACCCCAAACCACTGGTGTCCTACATTGGGTACAGCTCCAGCCAAGGTAGAAACCCTACCCCCCCTCCCCTAACATTATAGTCCCCTTAAGTAGATAGCCACCCGAACATTGAATACTCTCAAAATATGCTATTTTACCATAGTGGGAAGTATTTAACATTAGGGGGGTGCCGGGGGGGGGGGGGAAATTAGGAATTAGGGGGAGGGGATTAACCATAAGCCCGCAGCTCCAATCCAGAAATTCTACAACTTCGACTCCCAAACCCTGAAACCTGAACTCTAGACCCTAAGCCCTATGCTATAAACCCTGGTCCCTGAACTCTAAACCCTGACCTTGAAGCTCTAAGCCTGAACTACTCTTACCTAAACCCCCGAAGTAGGTAGAATAATGGCCCAAAACCCTTAAATATAACCCAAAAGGCCATTATTCTACATACTTTGGGGGTTCAGGTAATCCTAAACCCTCAAACCCTTAACCCTATAAACCCTAAATTTTCAGATTCTACATACTTTGGGGGGTTTAGGTAGCCCCAGAGTTGTTCCGAGGGGTGGGCTCAGATTTTAAGGCGTCAAGGCATGAAGCGCAGATGGGCAGGATACCTCCAAGGATGGTCAAGAAGTAGTGGGGTTTAGGGTTTAGGGTTTAGGGGGGGGTCATAGGGATATAGGGGGTTTAAGGGTCCAAGGACTCCAATAAACAGTGTGTTGGGCCGCAAATACCATAACCCGAACGGCTGTTGCTACCTAGGACCCTCACAGGTGCGGCCGCGGACCCTTAGAGAAAAAGCAAGTAGCCCAAGATGATCCGTTCGGATATGTTAGGACAAGGGGTTCAGGGTTCAAGGTTTAGGGTCTCAGGTTAAGGGTTTAAGGTTTAGGGTTCACGGTAGGCCCTACTTTAACCCTAAACCTGAAACCCTTAGGGTTCAGGGTTGGGCTTCGAGGCAGAGGGTTCAGGGCCCGGTGCATCCCAGAATCCTGAATTTCCCCAGCCTCAGGGTTTAGGGTTTATGGGTTAAGGTTTAGGGTTTAGGGTTCAGGGGTTTAGTGTTTTTCACTTTCTACTATGCCGATAAGGCACCAATAAACCCCAAAGCGTAAGTCTCGCTCCCACGTAGCACCTCCCTCGAAGTGAAAAAACAGCACCCTGAAGGACAATGAAGGGGTGTGGGTGCCCTATGCCCTAAACCCTAAACCCTAAAACAGACAAAGACCCCTAAAGGTCACCCTCAAGGACATCATGGACCTGCGGAGAACGCCACTTTGTGCGAATGAAGTGTCTCAAAACAACCGGTTCAGGGTTTAGGGTTTTAGGGAAGACCCCCATGGTCCCAGGATCAGCTGTACACTTCATATCTACTTTCGGGGTCCCTTGCGGCACCATCTTGAGAAACTTGAATTTGAACAGTGCGCCCGGTTTCAACGGCTCGGGTACATGGTTCACTGTTCTGGGCTAGGAGTTTAGGATTTGGGGGGAGGCTTAAGACATTCGAAGGGGATGTTAGATTGGGTTGAGTTTAGTGTTTAGCTTTTGTGGACCCCCACCCTGTAATGGTGACTGTAAGGGATAATGGTGGTTATATTAGGGTCCTCTTATGTTCCTATCTACCGCCATTACAGGGTGAGGGTCTTCCTAAGGTTTAGCTTAGCCCACAATAATCACCTCCGCTTAAAACGAGGTACCCATGTAGGTTTAGGGTTTAAGGTTTAGGGAGCAGGGTTTAGGGTTTAGGGGTACCCCAGTAGTGCCCTTCTTTCCCTTTCGTTTCGGGTCTCCTTATTAAGGCAGAACATTCGGAAAAAGGGTACCCGCATTATTCTAGGGTTGCTGGGGAACTTAGATACGCGAAAGCCTACACCCCTAAACCCTAAACCCCTGGAGGGGGGGTACGGCTTCATTCTAGGGGGAGGGGATTTGTAGAGAATAGACCCCTAAACCCTAAACCCTAAACAGCATGGACTTGAAGCGATGGTTTCAGGGCCGCTATCCTTTGCATCACAGCTAACAAGAGGCAGATACCACACCCGGGGTTTAGGGTTTAGGGTTTAGGGTTATGGGGTTTAGGGTGTAGGGTACTTGAAAGTTCAAGGGACTTAGTAATCAATTAAGCCTATGTATAAGGAGGAGGACCCATGTACGCCCCGTTAGGGGGGATTCTATAACACCAATTATACGTAGCTACTGAACCCTATGAACCTCCAAGTACTTTCCCAAAAGGCCCGATTTGGAAAAGGACGGAGTGTTGGCTTCGGCTTTCTCTACAGCTCCAAGGACCCAAATAATCAGGTTTTAGGGCCCAAAAATTATAGTATTTGAGCACTAAAACACTATTATTTGGGTCCTTGGACCCTGAAGGAATTGCAAGGTACAGAACCGAGATATTCATCGATGTGCCGAAAGTCCAAGTTCAATTGCAAACGACCGTTCCCGAGATCTGCCTGGGCTGGAAGCAGCCGGCCGAGCTCTAAACCCCAAACCCTAAAACCATAAGGTTTAGGGTTTAGGGTTTAGGGTAAAAATCCCTCACAGAGGTTCCATGGTGTTATTTTCCTCAAGAAGAGTTTTGTCTAAACCCCAAGACCCGTTATTGTTCCGATTTCCCTCTCCCACTCCAGATTTTTTTCGACAGCTGCGGCCAAACGCTGGGGGAGGACACCCCCTCGCAATTCATCTACATGGGGTCTTCCAGCAGTTGGAGGTCCCCTTTGAGGAGGTTACCTACAATAAAAACTATATCATCTGAGGAGGTAGACGTTGGGCCTGTATCCGTGGAATCTACCACGAGTGTAGCACCCTAAACCCTAATCCCTAAACTCTAAACCCTAATTTCCTTGCAACTCAGACGTTCATATCGATTTTGATGTAGTGGCCTAATTACCAACACTTTGGTCCAAGGCTTGGTATAGGGTACCTCATTTAATTGGCAATCATTTACGGCCCCTCTAAACTTCCACCCTAAACCCTAAACCCCTAAGCACGGGGTACCTCTTCATCTCATTGTTGGTAGTCATTTTGGCCACCAAACCTTAGACTTCAGTGCCTCAAGCGCGAATACCCCCTAATATCTGAGTATCTGGTGTATCTGGACCCTAGACATGAGCTATAGTCTAAACTCCATTAAGGGTGTTATTAAAGGGGGATATTAATAAGAGTGTAGATTAGAGCTACCTTAAACCCTAAACCTTAAACCCCAACCCGAGTCCTAAACATTAAAGCGACCAGCAAGTTTCAAGCAAAGGCTGCATGCGAACCAAACAGAGATCCGAAACGTCGTGAGCAATCTCGAAGACCCTTGGCATGCCCTGACTGCGACTTTCGCCTGGGTTGCTTTTAAGGAGCTAACAGTTTAGGGTTTAGGGATTTAGGATTTAGAATTGCTAGAATCCGGAAGCCCCATGATCTACTATGTGTATATATGTACGCACCCATATTATAGTAACTTGTTTAACGCTCCTTAAGAGCAGCGAGGTTGTTTTTGTTGGAGTTAACGTTAGGTGTTATGATTGTGATTACTATTGCTATTGGTATTGCTATTACAACTGAAACTGTTATTGACATTATTGTGGTCATTCTTACCATTTTTTGCGACTAGTCTTGTCCAATTTTAAGTGCAGTTTTCAGAATTGCTATCATGTGTTGCTATTGTCAATCTTGTTATCATTGGGTGAATGGAATTTGGGGGTATAGGGATTGGGATTCAGGGTTGGGTTGGGTGAATGCTTTGACTGAAACATAGGATATTGAGATTATGGTCAATGGGTCTAGGGTCGAACCTTGCAAAGGTAACCTTGGACTGCCTCAGACCTACAATAGCCAAAGGTACCAGGACGAAAACAATAGGTGCAAAGCTTGTCATTGTTGTGGTTACGGTTCATAGCTTTGCAGAAGATTCATTACCATTTCAAAAGTCTTCTGAAGGGTTTATAAAGGTTTCATGGAGTGGTATTGGAAAGAGGTACACCCCCCACCCCCAGGCTGTAGTCCTGTGGTCTGTGGTTTGGGTTTATGCCGGGTGTTGTGAGTAGTGAGCTGTGTGGCAATACTGCAAAGAATCCCCAGTATAGCGTAAGGTTATATCTCTCCCTGAGCCCTTAAACCCTAAACCCTGAACAGTATGTGACAAGAAGAATCTTGATTTACTTAGTTCAGCCATTCCAGAAAAACCCCAAGCGCAAGAGGTAATGGAGACCCATGATTAATACACCCCCTCCTTTTAAGGGCCTGAATATTAGGTTAAGGCGAGGGTGTTCATTAATCATGGGTCTACATCACTAGGGTTTAGAGTGTTCAGGGTTGAGGGTTTTGGGTTTAGGGCTCAAGCACTGAATGCCGTGGGAATTTGGAGCATCAGACACAGCTTGGTGGGTTTTCAACGACCATTTTTTTTCACGACGTAACGGTTAGGTTAGGGTTTAAGATGCAGGTTTCGGGTTTAGGGATTAGGTTTCGGGGGTTGTTACTGTTCGAGGGATTTATCTAAGTTTTGGGATTGAGGGTGGGTTGTTTAGGGTATAGTTCATATTAGTTCTTTTCACGATCGATGGGCAAAATCTTGCGTTACCTTAAGTACAGTCTACTGCCGGAATTCCCTGGGTTTGGTTTAGGTATATAAAGGGTCATGCAGGATTTTGTATATACATATGTGTGTAAATATTCATGGTTTTGGGGAATGCCCATATGGTTGCTAGAAGAACTCTCGCACGACTTAGGGACCCTAAGCCCTAAATCCTAAACCACCTGAAGTATTTTATACCATACGAACTTGAGGACTCAGGTTGGATGCAGGATTCCCCCGAAACAGCACCCGCACAAAATCAGAAGATCTTATGAGCCCTTAACCCCGAACCCCGTTGAGCCCTGGTCCCCGTGGCATGCCGTACCGGCGCGCAACCTAACCATGGAGCTACGACTTGCACGTTCATGCGACTGTGCAACTATGTAGCACTTAGGACGCTCTTATAGTATGAGTCCCTTTTTTCTGTATGTCTCCATTTGGGGAACAACCATTTAAGCTTAGTCCCCGGAACCCTAAGCCCTGAACCATTCCAAATCCTAACCCATTTCCGGCCTTGGCAGCTACCACAGAGGCTGCTCTGCTTATAGGGATATGTAGGGTTACACAGGGATGTACCAAGATCCTCCTACTATCTTTAGTTGGGGATGTGTTGCCCGTAAGGGTGGGTACCTAGGCCATGGCAAAGGTTGAGTCCAGATTCTAGGTCAGGGAATGGAAGAGAAATGGAAACGACAATCTAGGTTTAGGGTATGTAGGGTTTAGGGTTTAGGGTTTAGGGTAGGGTTTAGGGTTTGAGGCTAAGGGTTTAGGCTCATGTGAGCTACGGTCAACATGAGGCTTACCAAGGGACCGCTAAGGGTGCACATTGGGGTCGCTTGGTCCGTAGCATACTCCTTAGCAGGAACCCGTGTCCACTAGTTATATGAGCCATAGTCTGCACTCCAAGTATCCCCCTGAATAGCCCCTGTAGTAGTCCCCTATATAGCCCCCCCTTTAAGGAGTTTAGACCCTAACCCTTAACCCTTAACCCTATATCACCCTCTTAAAGGAGTTTGGATTTTGGCTCCTCTGGGAAAACTTGACTGTAGCTGGACCAACCGTGGATGGAGGAACTCAAGCCTCAGCCGACCTCATGCCAAATGATCCATAGTCTAAACTCCCTGAAGGGTGGTAGGGGATTGTTGTAGGGGAGCACTGTAGGGGTTGTTAAGGGGGATACTTGTAGCTTAGACTATAGCTCACATGTTTTTGTATGTATATAAATCGCCTCTGGGTAGCTTCAATTCGGGGTTTGGAAGTACGATCACTATTTTGATTCTGATCATCCTGGGTATTCTTATTCCTATGTGTATGAAAACTGTTCTCATTACTATGACTAGTTGCTACTCCGCTTACTGATGTTGTTGCTACGAATACTGGGTACTGTTTGTCCAGCAAGAGGCCTTTACGCTGCAGTTCCGATTATCCTTGTATAATTATGCTTCAGGGTACCACAACCAGACCTGAAACATACGTTGGTGGTTATTTAGGTCCCTATACGATGGTAGGATGGTGATCCGAACCGGGTGTCACTATTCTTGGGTTTAATGTTTAAGGTTCAGGGCTTGGCGTTCGCAGCTGTTGATGTGGTTGATGCGGCACAAACATTGCATGTCATCACGTCTGACAGGCCAAGGCCGGATGGCAGGAGGGCCTTACAAGAAAATGTGTCCGATCATTGAAAGCGTGTTCCGTTTTGTCTGGTATGGAAGGTAAGCATCTCTTGGCTGAACTCGACATGTTGTTGTGCGAAGCTTTTCAAACAAGGCCCATTCTTGAACCCGACCGCAACACTCCTGAGTTTGAACGCGAGCAGCGAGGCTCCCCAGCATGAATCAACAAAGGGCTAGACTCTGCTACACGTCTGTGGAAGACCTTTCATGGTCCGGTGTGGGACACGCGGCAGGCATTTGTCAAAGAGGAGTTAGTGGCACCGGACATCTAAAATTCGTCATTTTCTAACGCACATGTCAGTAGCTTTCGCTAGCTGTCTGGGAATGTTTACAATGCACAAAACACAGTGCTCGCAGCCTTTTTTCAAGCACGCCCGGACATGATTTACACTGTGTGTACGGCCAACAGCCTGATTCCCAGACGCCTAAGTCCTGAAAAACACAAAGTCATGTCCGGTGGGGTCCCCAAGCTGTGTCTTCATTTGCCCCAGGTACCTAGGAAATCTGATACTAACCCTTTAATACGTTTGTCACAACTTTGATTGCCCAAATCCCGAGTACCCAGTTAATCCGTTCACAACAGTAGCAAATAGACTACCATTGTGCATTACTTGGGGGGGTGGGAATAGCAATTGAATATTGGACTTATGACATCACCGTAAACCGTAAACCAAGACCTTAGCAGCCAAGTCTTGCGTGCACAATTTGCGGGCACCTCTTGGGTAAACCTTAAACCCTATACCCTAAGCCTTTTATAGCTTTAAAGAAAACCCCGAACTCCAGCGCCCAGGAGAGGATGCGACGTGGATTCTCGCTCTCCCGGATGCATCCTGGCATTGCTTCCACAGGTAGGGAGTTCAGGGTGTAGGGTTTAGAGTCCCCTTGTTATAAGTTGGGTTTAGGGGGTTTGAGTGTTTAGGGTTGTGGGTGATCAGGGGGATGAGTCTGGTTCTATGTCCCACCAGCGGTAGCTATGGGTATGAGGGGGCACCACCTTCACGTACCTGAATTAATATAAAGGTCTACGAACGTCGTACTCATATAGGTACCCATACGCGAACTGATAGCAATATTTAGTGTCATCCGCATCAATTGAGGGCACTCTATCATGGAACTGGTTTTGCTTCCGGAATTCGGGCTTGAAAACGAATCTGAAAACTTCCGACAGGATGCGAGTGGTGTGGGCCAAACCTTTGCTCGGCTGGATCAGCACCACGGTGGGCCCCTGTGGATGGGTCCCAGCCTCTCCAGAGTGTCATGCGATGGTTCCCAGCTCCGAATTTTGCCAATCCGCGTGAACACAAATATGGGACTGCAGCCGATGTGCTCGGGATGGGTCCCTCACCCTTTGCAAAACGTCCGGAGCTTATTACGTGAGATGACTGGTTCGAATTCGAACGGCGCTGTGTGGGCCTTCACCATTCCCCTTCATTAGCCCTGTGTACATCCGCAAAAGTGAATCGGCTATGTTTTAGGGGGGTTTCACATGGCTCCCAAAACTTGGTTTCGGATTTGCATGGATTTCCTGAGATTTTCCTGAGGATTTCCGAAGGTTCCTGAGGGTTTCCGAGGCTTCCTGAGGGTTGTAAGGGTTTCCAAACATGTCCTGATTCCTTCCCATGGGTTTCTCAAGGTTTCCTAAAGGTTTCCCATGGGTTTGTGCAAGTTGCCTGGGTTTCCAAGGGTTTCTCATGGTTTCGCAGTCAATGTAGGGTCACGATGGCCAACACGCTCAAAAGAACGCACGCGCGCCTACAATGACAGTTTACTTTGTAAGACACGCAGGTAAAAGGTGCTGAGCAGTGCTGAAGGCATGCTTCTAAGCCTTCAGATCGTCAACGACTCCGGCTTCAACATAGCGTACCCGCGTAGTAGTACGAGGAACGGGCGTATCGGTTTCTGTAGCAAGTATTTGGGCAACTGCAGCATCAGATTTGCAAGCAAAACGCTGGATTTCCGGCTCAGTTCCTGGAGCCGCTTTCTGGGCTGCTTTTTGAGTGACAACACTGGTCGTGGCACCATTTTTGGGACCGGCTGGCAGGCCCATTTTGAGGGGCCGCGGAAACTTAAAACTTTGACGCCAAGATGTTGAGCGAACCTTACAATTTCCAAGCTGCTTTGTGCGGTGACCAAATGTGTGCCTCGATTCGGGAATGAATTTTCAAGCTGTTCTGAAAGCAGCACAGTACTCGGAATGTTGTATATGTGTATGCACATATGTGTTTATCTTTGTTTCTCGGAATAACCCCCTACAAATCTCAATGAGGACCCCCATAATCCTTTGATAGTCATTGTATGGGAGTTCCCACAAGAACCCTTAAAGCACTCCCAATGAGGCCTCCCATGATCCTATCACCCCTATACTTAAGAGCCTCCGGCTCAGTCCGCCGACCCAGAGGCGGAGAAAGCACGAAAGCCTAAACGCGAAACCTTGAGGGTTTTCAGCGGCTGGCACGAGACCAATAGATAGGCGCAACAAGACT
>CAJNIZ010004872.1:0-20574 GCA_905231905.1 Symbiodinium pilosum | reverse complement strand
TACTGAAAGCCAATCCCGATGAATTGGTGATACCAGTGCCGGCAGAGGGTACACGTAAGCCGGCTTCCAAATGGCGAACCGGTTTTTACCGTATTGCGCGTGAAGCTGATGTTCCCATTAGTATGGGATATCTGGATTACGAGAAAAAGATAGGGGGTGTACTAGGTGTTTTTCATCCTTCCGGAGATTTTGAAAGAGATATGTATTACATCCAGGAACAATATCGTCCTATTAAGGGAAAACATCCTGAAAACTATAATCCTGAGATTTTCTGAACCAGGTGAATTGCCCGTCCTTTTAACTGGGATAAAAAGTGTTCTAATAAAAGGCTTTCGCCTAATTCAGCTAAATTGCTGATATTGGGATTCAAGATTCTATTTCAGTGCACGATCTTCAGGTTTTTAAAGGGTGGAGAAGGAGCGTGTATAAGACGTTTGTTCTAACCTTAATTTGTTTTGGCTTACAGGGGTATGCCCTTGTCTATACCGGTACGCCATATTCACTTTTGCGGTTATCTTGTCAATATCCTGATTCAGCCCTTTCAGAAGCTAACCGCATACTTAAACAGCCCGGTTACTCATCCGTTGAAAAAAGTTACGCTTTGTTAGCCAAAGGATTGGTGTTTACTCAAAATGAGTTGACCTCCCATGCTGAAAGATATCTGGAAAAAGCTATGGTGTCTTTTGAAAGTTCGGGAGACAACTATGGCAAAGCATATTCTCATTTGGTATATGCTGAGCTCAAAGGGCATACTGAGGAGCAAGAGAATTTATTGAAGAGGGCGTTGAATTTTGCACCGGATAGTGCCCGGGGCCTTACCATACATCTGCTCAATTCCTTGGCAAAACTCTATGAAAAAAATCAGGCTTCACACAAAGCCGAGGACTTACTGAAAAAGACTATTTACAAAGCCATCACCAAAGGTGACAGTCTTTTATTGAGAGAGCAATACAATCTGCTTTTAAGACATTATCTCACTCATAATAAATGGACTGAGGTGAATGCGATCCGTACATATCTACGTACTTACTTTAAAGGTACTACGGATGAAGAGCTGAAGTACCAGCTGGTATACGCGAAGGCTTATCAGCTTTTTGAAATGAACCGGTACAGTGAAGCAAAAGACACTCTATTGGCTGACTCCCCTCCCCAGCGTTTCCCTGAACAAGTGGAACAGGCAAACGAACTTTTACGCAAAATAGCGTTGCGGGAGGGTGATTATAATGGTGCTATATACCACTACCAGAAAGCCGACTCTTTAAACCAGGTAAAGCAGGCACAAATTCAAAATGCTTTAAGCCTGATGGAAACGGAGTATGAAAGCCAGTTACAAGGGGAGCAACTCACATTTCTGGAAGCCAGTGCTAAAAGTGATGCCTATATAAGAGTGGCTCTGATTCTTTTAATAGGCCTTGCCCTGACATTGGTTTTTAATATTTATTATTTCCAGCGTAAAAGAATAATCAGTTTAAAGCTATTACGTGCCAATGAGCAAAATCAGGCAGAGCTGGAAAGAAAAGTACTGGAGTCTGAGCTTAAAAAAGAACGCTTGCTCCAATCCAATCTTGATGATGAGATTCAAAACACCAAAGAAGAGCTACATGATTTTTCGGAGAACTTTATTCGGAATGATCAGCTGTTAAACGACCTAAGGACCAAGGTGAGAAAACTGCGAAGAAACGTTTCTGACCCGGCTCAAAAGGAGAAGCTGAGGGAATTGAATGTGTATTTGCAGCAGAGTAATAATCACGATCCTGCCAGGCGTGCTTTTGTGGAAAACGCCTTAAAGCTGGATGATGAGTTTCTATTTAAACTACAATCACGATTTCCCCAGCTAACGGAACAGGATATTCACCTACTGGTGTTTATTATGCTGGGTGTAGATAGTGCAGAATTGGCTTCGATCTATAATATTGAACGCAGCAGCATTATGACCAAGCGATACCGTCTCAGGAAAAAACTGGGGATGGAAAGTGATCAGACTTTTGACCATTTTATAAAAGAGAATCTATGAGTAGGTATTCAATGCTGATGTTTCTCTTTTGTTTTCATTTGGCCAGGGCTCAGGCTCCAAATGCAGGACCTTCCAGTTTGAATGAATGGAAGGAAAAAGTAGAACGGAAATTACAGACCCAGCCGGATTCAGCTCTGAGTTTTCTCAATACTATTTCCAGTTTCAAGGTGTATGCGGATGACCCTGACCTGCAAGCCTGGGTGGCTAAGCGTAAAGGAACCTTGTTCATGTACCTGGGGGATCATGAACGGGCGATATCGTATTACTTGCAAGCCCGGGAATTATATGAAAAGCACAGGGATACTTTAGGGTTGGCTGGTATTTATATGAATTTTGGAAATGTAGCCGGAAGTGTTAAGGAAGAGATACAGAACTATAGAACCAGCATTAAGCTCTACCATAAAGCAGGGGATTCCACTGGTATTGCCCGGAACCTGGTCAATATCGGATCGGTATACCTGGATAACAACCAGCTGGATTCGGCAGAAACTTATTTCAAACGGTCCTACCAATTGGCTTCTGTCATGAAATATGAGCAGGTTATTCGAAGTAGCTTGCTGAATTTAGGAACAGTAAGGGCTAGTAAGGGAGATTATAAGACCGGTATTCAAACTTTAAAACAAGCACTTAATTTATACCGGCAAAGTAATGAATTGATGGGTAAAGTGTACGCTAGTTATCACGTGGGGAGGTTTATGCTGAATGCCGGTTATAGTGATTCCTGCCGTATATACATTAGGCAAACTCTGGCTGAAAGCGATGGTAAATTGCCCCGTATTGAAATGTACAGCCATGAGTTGTTATACATGGTTTCCTTGAAAAATGAAAATTTTGATGAGGCCTATCAGCAACTGATGCTCAAAGATAGCATTCGGGATTTCATGGATATGGAAGGAAAGCGGGAACTACTAAAGCGTATGAAGGCTGAGTATGAAGTACAGGCGCAGGAGAGAGAGATTGAAGCCTTGCAGCTATCTGCAGAAAAAGATTCTTTTCTGAAGTTGTTGTACCTGGCCATTTTTACGGTTATAGTATCCCTAGCCACCTATCTGTTTTTTTCATTGAAAGACAAGCGAAAAAAAGCCAATGAATTACTGAGGCAGGACAGAAAATATAAAGCATCCCAACAGAAATTGCTGGAGAGCGAATTGGAGAATACCCGACTGGAACAGAAGAGGTTGGAGGAGCGGTTAAAGATCCAGAAAAAGAGTTTAGCGGAGTTTGCCTTGGCCTTTGTGCAAAATAATGAAGTGCTAAATAAAGTGCGTTCAGGCTTTGGAAAACTGGAAAAGGGGGATACGTCATCTGCTCAACTAAAGGAAGTTTCTGCGTGGTTAGGGAAGGTTAAGGAGCACAGCCCGCACCGGGAGGCTTTTTTACGAAAATCGGAACAGTTGACCGAGGTTTTTCTGGAAGACCTGCTGGCGCAATTGCCAGAACTTACACAAAGAGAAATCCAATTACTGCTTTTGATCATGTTGAAACTAAGCTATAAAGAAATAGCGGTGCTCATGAGTATTAAACCGGCCAGCGTAAATATGAAGAGGTATCACCTTCGTAAAAAACTGGGGTTGCAAAAGGGAGAAACCTTTGAGTTTTTTATTCGCGAGAAACTATACGGCTAAAAAAAGGCGCGGTATAAAACCGCGCCTTTTTATGTGGCTGATGAAGAACTAACGTTTGTAAAGCTGGCGCGTCCACGACCGTTTATCCGTTTCCAGGATCAAAATATACATACCGGCCGGTTTGTGTTTTAACGAGATACTTTGTTGGAAAGAGGCTCCTACGTCACTCCAGGTTTCATTTTTGACCAACTGGCCCTGGGCGTTGATCAAACGCATACGGATGTGCGAGGTCTGCGGTTCATCCCATTGAATGGTGAGCTCATCGCTTACCGGGTTCGGATAAATATGAAGATCTCCGTAATGCACTTCCTCCAGGCCAATGTTAATGAAGAAAGTAAGGGTATCTGAAGTTTGCCCACAGGCATTATAGGCCGTTACAATTATATCTACCGGACCGTTGGTGGTATAGGTTTGCGAACTGCTAAACCCGGTATCCACTATTCCCCCGTCAAAATTCCAAACTATGTAATCGGTTTGTGTGGAGTTTCCTCCGTTCAGCATAATAGTCTGATCCGTAGGAGTATGAGTTACTGATGAACTAAACTGCAAATTAGGCAAGGGTGCAGAGGCCGTGGTTACGGTATAGGGGCCGCTTACTATACTGGTATCGTTTCCGTTACAGATGGTGTAGGTATACACTTCATAATTGGTGCCGGGTTGTAAACCGCTTAGGGTTACCGAAGCAGCTGATTTGGTGAGGATTTGTCCATTACCAGGCGTAAAACCGGCTAAACCATATTCTATTACGGAGGCAATAGTATCTGCAAAATTCACACTAACCTCATCACAGCTTTGAGCAGTTACGGAATTCACC
Organism: Symbiodinium pilosum; assembly: GCA_905231905.1. Lineage (NCBI taxonomy): Eukaryota > Dinophyceae > Suessiales > Symbiodiniaceae > Symbiodinium > Symbiodinium pilosum. The sequence goes on along the minus strand of CAJNIZ010004872.1, from coordinate 16,121 downwards.
ACTGAAGCCAGGCAGTTTTTAAAGGGGCGTATACAGAAATCATCTATATAAAAGTCATCATTATTACCACCTATAAAACCATAGCTGGCAAAAAAACCGATGGCGTCTATCGTAGCAGTGGTATGGGGTAAACCTTGTGTGTATTTCCAGCCTGCATTAATATTATTACCGTCTACCAGTATCCAGGTGGTATCATTATCAAGGTCAATAATATGTTGCATGTGTATCCAGGTATCATGTATAAAATTAAACTTAGCCAGTGTATCGGTGATCAGTGCCTGATTATTAAAAAAGGCAGCCGTGCCCTGTGAGTCAAAAAAAGCATTGAATCCAGTTCCGAAGTTTAGAAAATCCTGGTATACTGAGTAGTTGCCGGTAAAGCCGGAGGCTACGTTTATAGCCAGGCTGAAGGTATAGGCTCCGGTATCCAGGTTTTCAATATTGGCAATGGAAGAAGAGATACCAATAGAGAAAGGTGGGAAAAAATGAACCGATTGACTGCCTGTATAGGCTCTCGCGTCTGTTATTTCTGTTACATCATTGATATAGCTGTAAGGTACTGGCTGAAAAAGTGCCGATTGATCTTTGAAAGGAGCTTTCACATAGGCTTCAAAATCTTCACAAAGAGAGGGAGGCGTAAAGAAACGCACGGGTCCGAAGTAAAAACTGCTATCCGGATTGCAATAACTCTGTATGTAAAACTCATAAGGCAGGTTCACTTTAGCTAAACGCACTTGTAAAGAATCATGAGTAGTGGTTTGCACGGTTCCGGTACCCAGTGCAAAACCAGCATACCCATATTCTATGGTATAAGATGCGCTTCCATTACTACTCCAGGTTAATAAAGCTGTAGAATCACTTACAACAGAAGTATCTACAGTAAAGTTAGCGGGTTCCAGGCAGGAGGGTATTACTTCGTAATTGAAATCGTCAATAAATATTTCCCGGCTATTGGGGTTATGGGCATTGGTGTTTCCATGCATAAAGGCTACATTGATATCAGAACCGTTATATCCGTTAGTGGAAGTTAGCTCAAGCAGATAAGTTGAATAATGAGCTGTCGGTATTATGGTGTCCAGCGGATGGAAACTAGTGTCTGAAAAGGGAGGGGAAATGGTACCGATATAGAGTACCTCAGGCGCATTTCCTGATCTTTTTAGTTGCATCCGAATGCGTTTATCATTCAGAGGCATATCGGAGAAAGCGGGAGAAATAGCCACCAGGGTATTTGAGAAACTCCCATTGTTCATGTTCAGGCAATTGGGTTCCGAATATGAGTTGTTGGTGGTAAGAGTCTTTACTTCTGCGGTAGGTCCCTTGGTTATGATATCCCAGCAATAAGGAGTTTCCCCATCTACATCATTATCATAATTGGTAAAATAAGGAGCCGTGTAAGCTGCACAAAGCGTAGTGAAATTATACACCAGGGAATAGTCGCTGGAGTCTGAAACACCACATTTGGCTTTTACTAAAAACTGGTAATCTGTAAAAGGCCTTAAGGTATCCAGTGTAAGGCTGTTTGAAGCTACATTGATTTTAGTACCTCCGGTGCTAAACGGTCCTTGGTAAAAACCTGAGCGGCCAAACCAAAGTTCATACGTTTGAGACGTTCCGGTTCCAGCCCAACTTAGTGTAACACTAGTGTCGCTTATAGCAGAAATATTAATATCCGTAATCATTTTACAAGCTGGAGCTTCGTCCACAGAAATTTCATCTATGGCAATGTCTCCTCCACCAAATCCGGCACTTATGGTTTTAAAACGGACCTGTGTGTTTCCGATGGTATCCGGTAATGCCACTCCTATTTTAGAAAAAGGTGAACCGGATGCTACCTGGGGCTGTACAGTAATGGTTAATAGAGGCCCCCAGTTTGCACTGTCTATACGGTATTCCACATGCAGGTCCGTCATGTTGGTACCATACCTGTGAAAGTAAAATTCCAGGTAAGGATCGTTGAGGTAATTCAGGTTAAGGTAGGGTGTCATTACAAGGGCCGTATCAAAACGATTACCCAGGCTACTGTGTGTATAAAGATAATTTCCAGAACCAGATACATCTGAATCAGGACCGGTAAAGGCGCTGGGTGTTATGCCCTGGCCTACACTCCAGGTGTAATTGAAATAGTTTTCAGGATTTCTGCTCCAGCAATTATCCATTATATCACCTTCATTGGAGTAACCATTACCGGCTAACCAGGTAGGGCCGTCAAAATTTTCATAAAAGGGAGTGGGTAGGCTTCCACAGGCAGTTTGTAATGAAAAGGGCCCGGACCAATAACTTGCGCCTGAGTTACAACTATCCACCAGATATATGTCATATTCGGTATTGGAAGAAAGTGATGTCAGCAGGATGGAATTAGTGGTAGCAGGTATGGAGTTGTAAATCCCTCCTGCCGTTTTAAAGCCTTTGGGCCCATAGAGTACCGTTGTTTTAGTACCCTGACCATTGGCCCAGTTCAGAGCTGCACTAACGCTGTCTTTGCGGATCAGGTTTATTGAGGTAATATCGGGAGCATGGCAATCATTCCTGGGCTCATAGTGGAAATTGTCTATAAAAAGGTCAGCATAAAAGTCGGAAGTGTTACTTGATACCAGCGCTATATGACGGTGGTCAGCCGGAATAAGAGAGGTGTCAAGGTCAACAATATATTCCTGATACACCGGGTTGTTTCGATCCTGGTTAGATGAAATGAGGTAGATGCTATCCTGTTGAATAAAGGTCTCAGGATTTTGTGGAGATGTTACCGTACCAATAATAAGAGAGCTGTTACCAGAGGTGGAAGAGGCCACAAAACGCAACTGATGATCATCATGGTCTAAGTCCGAAAAAGAAGGGGTGAGGGTCATGGTAAGATCACCCGGCATATTATTCCCGTTATTTTGGAAGTACAATAAGTTAGGTTGGGAAAAAGGTGCGGTTCTGGCTACAGGATCAACACGAACGAAATTTTGACCATCACCCCTCAGGATATTTCTCCAGCACAGAGCCTCTGCTCCGGTGGGGTGGTTATCAAAATTGGTATAATAAGGAGCGGTAAGAGGACTGCACAGGGTTTTAAAAGAGTAGCGTATGGAAGAGAACTTACTGCTTCCATTGTTTTGCGCACTGCAATTCACAGCCACTAAAAACTCATATTCTGTATCAGGTGTTAGCGGGTGAATGGTAAAAGGGTTATTTCCCGAAACAGTGGTGGCACTGCCCTGATTAAACCCGCGCGGCCCCCATACAAAATCAAATACGCTATTGGTGTCATTTAAATTAATTACGGCAGAAGTATCGCTGATATAGGATACTATAGGATTAGTGACATTGGGACAATCCGGAATGGTATCGTACAAAAAGTTGTCAATCCGAATTCCGGAATATGGAATTTGATTGCCATGCATAAAGGCCACATAGTTTCCGGTACCATTATAGTTTTGAGCATCAAAGTGTATTACGTATTCCTGGAAGTCACGCTGTAATACTATGGTATCTGCAGGGTGAAAGTTATAGGGGTGTGTATTGCTGTCTACCGTTCCAACAATAAGGTGTTCTCCGGGGAACTCGGACCAGGCAAAGAAACTTACCATTTTGCGGCCTGAAGTGAAGTCGGTAAAGCGGGGAGAAATAGCAATCACGGTATCCAGCCCACTGGAAAAAATATCCAGAAAAGCGGATGGAGAAACATCAGAAGGAGGGTAGTTGGCGGTATTTACCCCGTTGCTGAAGGGAAGTCCTGAATTGTAAAAACTCCAGCAAGCAGGAAGTACATATGCTCCGGAAGTATCAAAGTCATTGAAATAACCAATAGTTTGACTGCAGGGTGGACTTACTGCAGCTGTGGTATTAACGGAAAGTTGAGCCTGTACTGCGGCAGTTCCACCGGAGGAGCTCAATTGAGCAATGGTCCATAACGAGATAGTGGAAATAAAAAGTGTCAGGAAAAATCTGTACATAATCATTCGTTTTAGTTTTGAAAACCCCTCCCTTGAGGAGATAGGTTAAAAGTAGAATGAAAGAGGGCTTAGTTCTATAAATGACATATAGACATGATATATATGTGTTCATGTAAAGAGCTGTGGTACAGATTTTTAATTTTTAAAACGTAAAAAGACAAAGAGGTGAAAACCAACCCCATATTATTCAACACAAAAAAGGGGAAAGCTTCGAAGCTTTCCCCTTTTTTGTGATTTTTAAACCGACCAGGATTTATTTTCGGGGAGGTTGAGAAGGTCTCACTTCAATTTTGCTGGGTAAGGTCCGGGGATCCATTCTTAAAAGGTCTGTAACCATTTGTCCAAGATCTTCCGGTTGTATTTTCCAGTCATCACTTTCATCCGGATGGTGGTTATTAAAATGTGAAGCTACTGACCCAGGCATAATGGTGGATACTTTAATACCATGGTGGCGCAAATCCAGCATTATGGATTGGGTAAACCCGGTAAGACCGAATTTGCTGGCGTTATATGCAGCTCCTTTAGGAAAGAAATTGGTGCCCGCCAAACTGGAAATGGTAATGATGTAACCTTTGGATTCCTTCAGTGGGTTTAAAGCAGCTTTTATACTGTAAAACACTCCTGTAAGGTTGGTGTCCAGGGTTTCATTCCACTGTTCGGTAGTCATATCCTCAATAGAGGCAAAGTGTCCGATGCCCGCGTTGGCAATGAGAATATCAAGTTTACCCCAGGTGTCCATGATCTTTTCCACGGCTTTAAGTTGGTGGCTGGCATCCCGCACGTCTGCTACCAAGCCAATGGCTTTACCGCCACCAAGAGCATTTAAACGTTCAGCGGCTTTGTCAGCGGCCTCGGAATTTCGGCTGGTAAGCGCCACGTTTACATTTTGCTGTACCAGCGAGGCGGCAATGCCATAGCCAATACCTTTACTCCCACCTGTGATAAGAGCAGTTTTGTTTTGTAATGATTGCATTTGTTTTGATTGTTGTTTGTTGAATTGGAAAATGGGTTGGATGAAATATCAAAGGTCCAGTTTGTTGGTTTTGCCTTCCGGACGCTGCGGTATTTTAATATCGGTATCCAAACGCTTGTTTAGTATTTCTATGAAGTGTGTAGCTAATAAGGGCGATTCCTTTTCCACATTCTGATGAATGAAAAAATAAATACCCTTGATCCCTTTATGGGTCCAGTCTTCTAATTTATCCACCCAATCCTCAAGACGGGTATAGTCAGAATCAGTATTGGCGCCTACATAGCGTACAAAAGCATAAGGAGTAGTAAGCCGCATGTGTAGCATATCTCTGCGGCCAGCTGTATCTACAATAATATTGGTTGTCTTGTAGGCTTCCAGCATATTGAACAGTTTTACAGAAACATCCGGGTCTGTAAACCACTCGGTATTGCGAAACTCCACAGCCAGTGGAGCATTTTCAGGAAAGTGTTTCAGAAAGCCCTCTACCCGCTCTATATCCTTGGGTTTAAAATTATCATGCATTTGTAAAAAAAGCATTCCTAACTGATCACCTAAAGCCAGAGCTGCATTAACAACATTGTCAGTTATCTCTTTAGCCTCATTCAGTCTCTTCCAATGGCTGATCTCCTGGTTCAGTTTGGGGAAGAATTTAAAATCAGGAGGAGTTTTGGCTGCCCACCGCTCATATTGATCGGGCCCGTAAGGACGGTAAAAGGTAGCATTAAGTTCAATGGAATTGAATTGACGTGAGTAGTATTCCAGTTCATCTTTGGTGCCGCGCGGGTAAAAACCTTTCAGGTCTGAACGGTTCCATTTAGCACAACCTATATAAATCTCTGGCTTTTTACCTTCATTACCCTGCTCTTTTAATACTCTTTCAGTTTGAGGGTGATCGGGCGGTAGAGTAAAGTCGATATCTTCTGGTCTATCTACTTTTCCAAATTTCATGTAGAGGGATTTTTTTGGTTTTCCAATATTACTAATAATTAATATGCCTGCTATACATTTGAGATAATTAGTCGTTTGTGATTGAGTTAAAGTGTGCCATATAATGCCTGAATACCGGTAGGGGTATAAGCTCTGCTGCCAAAGAATCAGGATAATATGTCTTTACGGTTCCGCTAAAATCAGAAGACGTACTATAACGCTCAGTAGATTATGGATTTTCAGAAAATATTGAAAAAGATATTCCGATAATAAGTTCAACATATCACTGAATAAAAGTTTAATGTATGTTCAGGCAGTTTGTAAGCCTACGTAGGGTAATTTCTTCATATACATTACCTCCAGGCTTATAAAATCATAGTCTTCAATAACCCTGCCCTCCAGAAGGTATACTCCGCGACCCTGAAAATGATAGCGAGCAGCTACCTGTGGAAAATGTACGGTGTCAATAAAATTGCCGTATTCGTCCAGAAAAGTGCCAAACTGCATGTGGCGGTTGTACTTTTCCCGGGTGGTCAGGTTTTTAGTATGCACCAGGTAGCCCAGCATACGAACATTGTGCCCCACACAATTAGGCATATCATATACGTATACCACATCTCCGGGTTTATCGGTAAGCAGGTCAAAAGGCGAGCTGAGCGGAAATCCCAAAAGCTCTATTTCATCATAGGCATCTTCATGGGGTTCATGCTCCAGTTCAGGCAGAGTGAAGGAAGGTGATTTTACCCGAAAGAGGTCACTTACCGGAATGGATTTTTTAGAACCCCCCATCAGGAAGTGAGCTTCCCAAAGTAATTCTTTCTTGTTTTTACCGGTAAAGCGAAAGGCATGGGCCCGAATAAGCAGCACGAGTTGTTCCAGTGATATTTCAATACGGTCTATAAAGTTCTGGAGATCTTCAAAAGGCCCGTATTGCTGACGGTTTAATAAAAAGCTCTCAGCTATTCTGTTTTCCAGTTCATGCAGAAGATTGATCCCCAAAAAAATATGCTTTCCGTTAATAGAACTTTCCCGATTACTTTGGTTTACACAAGGCGGTTCAATAATACCCCCGTGCAGGCGGGCCTCATTAATATAAACTTCGGTACGGTAAAAGCCTCCGCCATTGTTAATGGTAGCTACCATATACTCCAGTGGGTAATAGGCTTTTAGATAAAGGCTCTGGTAGCTCTCTACAGCATAGGAGGCGGAATGGCCTTTGGCAAAAGCAAAATTGCCAAAACTTTCAATCTGTCGCCATACTTCAGTAGTGGTATCAATGGTGTAGCCGTATTCTTTGCAATTGCTGAAAAATTTGTCTTTTACCTTCCAGAATTCATTGCGTTCCCGGAATTTCCACGACATCCCCCTGCGTAGTATATCGGCTTCTGCCAAAGTAAGACCAGCAAAAAAGTGCGCTACTTTTAATACATCTTCCTGGTATACCATCACCCCAAAGGTTTCGCCCAGTATCTCTTTTAATCTGGGATGGATATACTCCCGTGTTTCGGGCTGGCGAAAACGTTTGATGTACTCCTGCATCATACCGGATTTAGCTACACCGGGACGTATGATGGAACTGGCTGCCACTAAACCGAGGTAATGATCTGCCTTAAGCTTGGTAAGCAAGCCGCGCATAGCCGGAGACTCTACATAAAAACAAGCCATAGTTCTGCCTTCGCGCAAGAGCAATTTCACTTTTTCGTCTTTTATAAAAGGGTCAACCTTGTGTATATCCGGCAACTCTTCATCCGGTTGGTTTTCCCGTATAATGGTAAGGGCATCTTTGATCTTACCTAAACCCCGCTGTCCGAGTATGTCAAATTTGGACAAACCGATATCTTCTGCAGAATACATATCAAAATGGGTTGTGCGGTATCCTTTGGGTGGTAAAAATGTACCTCCGTAACAGTGAATATCATTATGTGGTATGAGAATACCGCTGGAATGGACACTCATGTGATTGGGAAAGTCCTGGATATAATGGCTGTACATTACTACCAGTTTTGATACCTCATCCAGGTTTTGAATCTTCAGACGGGGACTGCTCAGGTGGTCGATCTCCCGGGCGGGTAAGCCCAGTACTTTACCAAGTTCACGCATTACTGCACGAATTTTAAAAGTGGTGTGGGAGCCCAGGAGGGCGGCTTCGGGGAAACGTTCAAAAATGTAACGGGTTACATCTTCGCGGTCACGCCACGAAAAATCCATGTCAAAATCAGGCGGCTGCCTTCGCGAGGGGTTCATAAACCGCTCAAAGTACAGTTGAAGATCTATGGGGTCTACATCGGTAATTCTCAGAAGATAGGCTACCATGCTATTGGCCCCGCTGCCACGGCCCACGTAAAAGTAGCCCTTGTGGCGTGCGTAACGGATAATCTCATGGTTAATAAGAAAATAACTATAAAACCCCCGGTCCTCAATTACCTTCAATTCGCTTTCCATACGTTCCAGTATATCCGGTCTGATCTTATCGCCATAGCGATATTGCAATCCTTCGGTACACAGTTGACGAATGTAGGCACGATCCTCAGCCACCCCCTTAAGAAAAGTTTTGCGGTTAAGTGATTTGCCGTATTCCTTGAAAGCAAAGCTTATGGTACAATCGTTAAGAATACGATGGGTATTATTAACGATCTGCGGAAAATCGGCAAAGGCTTTTTCCAGGGCAGCCGGACTATAAAAACGATCGTGAAGAGTGGTTTGCTCTGAAACAGGTAATTTACTCAGAAGAGTATTCTGATCAATGGAGCGCAGCAGGCGGTGTGCGTTAAAATCCCGTTTTTGTAAAAAGGTGGAAGGTTGCAGAACCACTACTTTGGAAAGCTGGTTGCGCCAGCGTGAAAACTGTAATTTGATGAGTTGTGAAGACCGTACACCAATGTACTCATGATCATGCAAGGTGCGTTCCGGAGCTTTATGAATAGGGTATATAACGTATACATTATGGAAAGAAGGGGGAGCTTCCGGAGGAAAGGGGATATTACTTCCCTGATGGGTGGAAAGATGTGTATTAATCTCTCTGAAGCCTTCATTGTTCCTGGCCAACGCCACAAAGCAGGGGTCAATACCATTTCTGAAATCGACCCCTACTACGGGCTGTACCTCCTTTACGTATGCCAGCCGGATAAATTCAAGGCACCCGGCCGTACTGTTGATATCGGTTAAGGTCAGGCGAGGTATATGGTGATCTGCTGCCCAGTCCAGCAGTTGTTCCGGCTTTAGGGTGCCGTAACGGAAACTGTAAAAGGAATGGCAGTTCAGATACATACGTCAGGCTTTTCGGTGAGCTAATATTACGGGCGGCATTCCATTAAAGGGATTGGTGCGGCCCAGGCCGCTGGATTCCATACTACGTGCTCTTTTTACGGCATTTAACCCAAAGCGGTTACGTATATGGTCCATTGCCTGGTACAGGCGGAGTATTTCTGCATTATCATCAAATAAATTGATCTGGTGTCCTCCACCCACCAGGTGACTAAAACGCAAACCTACCAGCCGTACCAGCAACCGTTTAGTGTAGAGTTTGGCAAAAAGTTCTTTGGTATAGGCAATCAGCTGGTGATCATTAGCTGTGTAGGGAATGCGTTTTTGCAGAGTGTAGGTGTTAAAATCAGAGTACCGGACCTTTACAGTTATACAAGCAGTAAGCTTGTTGCCCTGCCGTAACTGAAAGGCCAGGTTCTCTGCCATGGCGATGAGTAGAGTTTCAAGTTTCTCGACATGGGTTGTGTCTTTCTGGAAAGTACGCTCCAATGAAATCGATTTCCTCTCCTGATAGGCGATAACGGGGGCATGGCAAATGCCATTGGCTTTTTTCCAAAGTAAAATACCGTTCTTACCCAAAGCTTTTTCCATGAGCTGTACGGGCATCTGTTGCAGAGTTTGAATCTTTTTAATGCCCATACGACTCAGCATTTGGGAAGTTTTTTCACCTACCATGGGTATTTTTTGCACCGAAAGCGGGGAGAGAAAGGGAATCTCTTCACCGCGTTTTACTTCTTTCCGGTTATTGGGTTTGGCTTCACCTGTAGCCACTTTAGCTACGGTTTTATTGATGGAAAGCCCGAACGATATAGGAAGCCCGGTTTCTTTGATAATTGTGTCCCGTATTTCAGAGGTAAGCTTATAACATCCAAAGAATTTATCCATTCCGCTGAGATCCAGGTAAAATTCATCAATAGAGGTTTTTTCAAAGAGCGGCACTTCCTGACGGATGATCTCAGTAATAATATTAGAGTACTTACTATAACGGCTGGAATCTCCTTTGATGACGATAGCCTGCGGGCAGAGCTGGAGAGCCATACGCATAGGCATGGCGGAATGAATACCAAAAGCCCGGGCTTCATAGCTGCAAGAGGCCACCACACCCCGGCTTCCCGTACCTCCTACCAGTACGGGCTTGTTTTGTAAGCGTTTGTCTGCCAGCCTTTCTACAGACACAAAAAAGCTATCCAGATCCAAATGTGCAATTGTTTTATTTCCTCCTGTTGATGTCATTAATCTAATATAATTAGAACTCTAACAAAATTAGAAAATAAAATCAAAGCGTGGAAAGAATCTGACTCATGAAAGAGCAGAAAAAATTCAGAAGCCTGTAAATGAGCTTAATATTTTTTCACCTCATAGGAAGGGAAGTGAAAAGCCCTGACTGACAGGAACTAATCATTTTTCGTATGTTATAGTTCTCTGATTTACAAAATCATAGAGGGTAAGCCTGCGAACGGTATAGTAAGAAGACCAATACGACCGTAAAGCTGCGAGGTAATTCTTGCGGGCGCTGTCTTTTTCACTTTGGGCCAGATTCAGATCCGTTATAGTGATCTTTCCGGTTAAGTAACGTTGCTTGGTTACCTCATAACGTTTTTGAGCTACTGTGTCAGCTTTAGAAGCAATTTCCAACTGTACTTTTTGCATATTGAAACGCATAACCTGCAAGTATACTTCCTGCTCAAAGTTTATTTCATCCTGTTGCACGTTTACTTCTACAAGATCACGATTGGCTTTAGCCCTGCGTACCTGTGCCTTGGCATTTCCCCAATCTATTATAGGTATGCTTACGCCTACTGAAATACGGTTTTGCTGCGAAAAAGGGGTGAGGTATACCTGGTTAAAATCATTGTCTTGTTTGTTAAGTCCGAAATTGGCTTGCAGGTTAAAATTGTAACCACTTTGTCCTCTGGCAGCAGCTACCGCTTGTTCAGCTTCCAGCCTGCGCCTCCTGAATTCCAATACGGCCTGCCGATTATTACGGGACTCATCCAAAGCTTTTTCAATGGGGATATTAATATCGGGAACATCTGTAGGAATGGAAAGGCTTAGATCAGCATCTGTGGGAATGCCCAGGTAACGTTTAAGGTTTTGAGTGGCAATTTCATAATTCAGCTCTGCAGAGCGTAGGGAGTTACGGGCATTCAGGAGGTTCAATTCAATTTGTAACAGATCGTTCTCTGCTATTTTACCGAGATTATAGCGTCCTTTTGATATCTGGAAGAGGGTATCGTTATTGGATACGTTAAACGTGGCGATCTGCTTATTGATGGACGCATCCAGGGCATTGAAATATAACTCAGTAGCTTCACTGGAAATGGTTTCCATATTTTCATGAAAAGCCCTTTGTGATTCCTTATAGACCAAAGGTTGTATGCGGTTATTCCACTTCAGCTCATTGTACAGCATCATGGGTTGCGAGTAACTGAGTGAAACGGGAACGGAAAAATAATCGAGCCTGCGTACCGGGTCATAAATATCAGTTCGCTGAAGGGAAGATGAAACGGATAGATTTCCTCCGGTAAGCAACACCCGCTGGTTTATGGCCAGTGAAGCATCCATTAGCAACTGTTCACTGGGCCGGAAGGCATAGGTACCATCATCCAGTATAATACGTGAAATAGACTTGCTGTATTCCGGCAAAGTACCGTTAAGTCTTAACTGAGGCATATTGGAAGCCCGGAACTGGCGGTAGTTCCAGTATTCATTCTCGGCCTGGTTTATAGCGCGGTAATACGATGGTGATTGTTCTTTAGCCCGCTGGATGGTTTCCGCGAGTGAAAGTTCTTCTTTTTGCTGTGCTGAAAGAGAAAAAATACAGCTTATACCACATAGCAGCACAAAAACAATCTTATTCATAACGTAAAGATTCTACAGGGTTTTGCATGGCAGCCCTCCGGGCGGGCGACAAACCAAAAACCAGTCCGGTAACCGAGGCTACTCCAAATGAAATAAAAATAGCAAAGGGCGATACCAGGGTTTGAATATCGGCCAGCTCAGATATCAGGTAGGATGCGAGAACGCCAAGTATAATGCCTATAATACCACCACTGAGGCTGATCAATAAAGCTTCAAATAAGAACTGGCTGATAATATCACTTTTTTTAGCACCTATGGCCAGGCGTGTACCAATTTCCCGGGTACGTTCCAATACCGAAGCCAGCATAATATTCATGATACCGATTCCGCCCACCAGCAATGAAATACCGGCAATAGCACTCAGTACCAGGTTAAAAATATCCTTGGTTTTTTGTTGTTGTTCCAATAATTGTTGGGGAATGGTGATCTCAAAATCTACCACATTGTTATGCTTACGCTTAAGCATACGACTTATAACTTCCGCACTGGCATTCAGGTATTCGCTATTGCTCACCTGTACCACCATACGGTCTATCTGGTGATAATTAAAATTGGTATTGCTCTCTTTTTCATCATCATCATTACCCCGGCCCCGCTGTTGTTTTCCGGCCAATAGTAAAGCCCGGTTTTTATACCGGATAAGCACGGTTTCAATAGGTGTGTAAATGTCCATGTTATAATCACGGATGCCCAGGTTGTCCAGTGCTTTTTGAGAGATGGCCTTTTCTTCAGTAACACCGATTACCGTAAGCCATTGGTTACCCACCTTAAGTTCTTTTCCTATGGGGTTATTACCGGTGAAAAATTTCTTTTGCACTCCGCTACCGATGATACATACCGCTTCGGCATTCTCCATTTGCAAGGGGGTAAAATGCTGCCCCTCACGAATACCGATATTAGAAATTTCAAAGAAGGATGGGGTAACACCTATAAGTTTAGCGCTACGTTGTTTGCCTTGATTGATCACAAAAGTTTCAATGATAATCTCGGGACTTATCTTAGAAACCTGTGGTAAAACCTCAGTAATACTCCTTACGTCCTGCAGATCCAGTCCTTTTGAGAATTTCTTCTCCCGGGCAATGCCGGTTTCTTCACCTACCTCGCCTTCGTTTTGTTCAATTACGGGGCGGATTTCTATATTATTTACACCCACCAGTTCAATTTGACTCAGTATTTCTTCTTTGGCTCCTTTTCCTATGGCCAACATGGTAATTACGGCAGCCACACCAAAAATAATCCCCAAAGCGGTAAGTATGGACCGTACCTGATTGGCCCGGATAGCATCAAAGGCGATCTTGAGATTGATCAGATTGCGTTCACTCCAGAATGTTTTCATGGGAGAGCGGCCGTCTGTGAAGAGAGGGTTTGAATTTCCTGATTACGGGCCGAAACGGGTTCTGAGAGATATACTTCATCACCTTCGCTGATTCCCTTTTTGATGATTACAAATTCATCATTGGCTGCTCCCAATTGTACTTGCTTTTTGGTAATGCCTACCCCTTCTTTCAGGTATACAAAACTCATATCGTCCTGTGCGTAAATAGCTTCCAGTGGAATTTGCAAAACCGCACTGATCTCGTTGGTAAGGATTTGATTACTGGTGGTCATACCGGGGCGGTAAGTAGAATCGCTTTCGTTTACCACAATCTCTACCTCAAACACCTTGGTGTCAGAACCTTTTCGGGTTTCACCCACATTGGCTACCTTGGTAACAGATCCGCTTAATTCAATATCAGGAAAAGCATCCAGGCCGAGAGCAACTTCCTGGCCGGTTTTCACCTTGCGAATGTCTACTTCATTAATATAGGTTTTGGATAGCATTTCACTAAGGTCAGGCAGGGTGGCCACGGCCGGGTCCCAGGGCGAAATGGTAGAGCCGGTCTTGCGCTTATCCCCATCCCATTCACGTTTGTAGATCAGCATTCCGCTTTTAGGAGCAGTAATGGTAAACTGGCCCATAAGTTCCTGTAGTTTCTCCAGGCGGTTTTTCTTTTGTTGCAATTCTGCACCAGCTTCAATCATTTTAGCTGTGCTTTGTTGCTTTTTGATCTGGTAATTTTCTTCGGACTGCGTAAGATCCTGACGCAACTTTTCCAGATCCAGCCGGAGGCGTTGAATAGTAGCAGGGGGCTCATAGGCACTTTGTTCCAGCTCTATTTGCTTTTGCTTGATCTGGAAGGCCAGATTCTCCAGTTCATTCCTTTTTTCACGAAGGGTTAATGAGGTATCCAGTTTGGTTTGGGTATACTGACTTTCCGCTTTTTCCAGCTCTACCAATACATCATTGATCTTGGTGTTGATATCGGATTTATCAAGGCTACACACAAAGTCTCCTTGTTCTACATAAGATCCTTCCGGAATAATGTCAGAAATCTGTACATTATAAAGCCCATAGCGCTGCAGGCCATTCGGGCCTAAAATATCTTCAGAATTTTTGGCAATAAGCTCACCTGAACTTACTACCAAATCTTGAAAATTCCCCACAAAAGCCGTGGTGGTTATTTCTTTTTCTTCTTCTGCTTCACCAGAAAAAGACCAGGCCAATACTATAAGTACAGCCGCAGCAATTAATAGTATGGGTAAATATTTTTTTTTCATTTCCCGTTTGGTCAAAGTTTTAGGGGAAGGCTAATATAATTTTTTGACTGAAACTTAAGGTTCTCTTTGATCAAAAACCCTTTGCTTTTAACAGCTTCAGTAAAAAGTTTAACGGAATTTAACTTTAAAGAGTAAAATGGATTTTAAATATACTGATAGGCCCAGTAAATGAGAACCAGTTGTATAGGAAGTCTCAAAATAATTACCCACAGAGGTAAGCCTAACCGGGCTTTAGAATGTATTACCTGGTAGATGTTAGCCGGAAAAACGGCTATAAGCAACAGAATAATACCTATAGCTGCCCACGAGCGCAGAATGGGAAAGCAAAGGGCCACGCCTAAAATGATCTCTGCCAGGCCACTCCATACTACAGCTGCTTTGGGCCAGGATATAAAAGGAGGTACAATGCGCTCAAAAAGACGGGGAACAATAAAATGAGAAGTTCCAGCGGCTATATAAAGGAATGACATAAGGTATACATCAACCATACTAGTCCTTTACAAACTGAATACGCTTCACCTTATTGGGTGAGGCGATGATCAGGAAATAATTACCAGAATTCAGCTGGCTGACATTGATAGTACGCAGATCTTTATCATATTTATCAATAAGCATAACCCTTGCTCCGGCTGAGTTGCGGATTTCTACTTTTACCCAGTCCCTGGGAAGGTTCTCTAAAATAAGCTCCGTTTCCACAGGAATAGGGTAGAGTTCAAAAAGATTGCGTTCTGACTCCGGACCAGCACTTAATGTAGATTGATCTGCAATCCATAAAACAGCATCACGGATGTGGTTGTAAAAAGCGGTATCACCAGTGTAATTACTGTTGGCATGTCCCAGAGCCGTGTAAAATACAGAGCCGCTATCTGGTAACACACGGTACCATGACATGGGCCTGATGCTGTCATAAGGGTTGGTTTGTCCGTTGGGACCCACCGTAGCTTCCACTTTTAAGAGAGGTACATTATCAATATTGTAATAACCATTGCCCCAGTAATAGTATTCTTCGGCTTTTACCCAGGGGCTGGGTATGTTTTGGGTAGTTTCATGAAAACCGGTAACGGACATTTGATAGGTTGGAGTTCCGCTTACGTGATTGGGGTTATTCTGAACACTGGCGCCAAGCGTTTTTGCGTACCAATCCCAGGTACCGGTATTACTACCGTTGGCAGATGAGTGGCGGTAGGTGTCTGAGGCGGCATGAATGCCAATTAAAGATCCGCCCTGTGCTATATAATCCTCAAAGTTGGCGCGTTGCAATGAGTCCAGCAGAGCATTTCCGCTGGTATTGGCAAACACCACTACAGTATATTGAGAAAGGCCTGTAAGTGTGTTGAAGGCATCACCGGTTTGATCATCATCTGTTACAAAACCATTTTGAGCACCCATATTTTGTAACATGGCCAGTGAGTTTTGGCGGGTGTTGTGATCAAAACCGGAGGTTTCACTATAATGGAGAACACGAAACTGGGGCTGAGCGTGTAATAAGACGATAAGGGGAAAAAAGAAAAAGGTAAGGGGTAACTTCATAGTATCAGACTTTTAATACTAACCCTGAA
>CAJNIZ010004870.1:0-20579 GCA_905231905.1 Symbiodinium pilosum | reverse complement strand
GGGTTTGGGGTTTAGAGGCTTGAAGAAAGTCGCAAAACTCCCTGAACCGAAGGACAATGAACAAACAACTTGCGCGCCAAGGATCCATGCACCGTGACAATCTAACGCCAAAACCCCAAACAACAAGCCCGACAGCTGCACTACTGTTGATACTAGAAATCCTGCATCACCTTAGTATTGGGTTTATTGTTTAGGTTTAAGGTTACCATACTTAGGGTCGTGGAGAATTCCAGCGTCAACCTAAAACCTACATAACCTTATATACCTCCTATGCCCCCTTAGAAGAGTACTTTGGTCATGCAGGGTCCCTAAACCCTATACCCTGA
Source organism: Symbiodinium pilosum (assembly GCA_905231905.1). Classification (NCBI taxonomy): domain Eukaryota; class Dinophyceae; order Suessiales; family Symbiodiniaceae; genus Symbiodinium; species Symbiodinium pilosum. The sequence goes on along the minus strand of CAJNIZ010004870.1, from coordinate 20,253 downwards.
CGTCTAAACCCCAAACCATAAACCCTAAATACTAAACCTTATCACCCTAAGCCCTAAAGCCCTAAAACTTAAACCCTGAAACCCCAAAACCCTAACCCCCTAAACCCTAATCCCAAAAAGCCCCAACCCTAAACCAAACCCTAAAACCCTAAACTCTTAACTAATGATGGTTCCCAGAGTCTGCTGCCTCGCTGTTCGCGTTTTGCAATCCTGAGCCCGATGCTTGAAGGTTCATGGGATTGGTTTAGGTTTCAGGTTTTACCTGTGACCCTAATTACCTACAGTTTGATGGGTTGTAGCTAGTAGTTAAAGGGTAGTTACTATTAAACTGGAAATTGGGGTTACAGATAGGGTTTACAGAGGGTTCAAGGACTAGATGTAACTAGGTCCCGTAAAGGCGGCTATAGGGATGTATAAGCTTTAGGGCTTTGGGTTAATGGGGCTTAGCAACCACGTACAACTAGGTCCCTTTGAGGGGTGGCATGGGGATGTAGAGGGTTTTGGGTTTAGGGTTCATGGGACTTAGTGACTACGTGCAACTGGGCTTAGGACCCTACTTATGATCCCCGTAAATGGCCTGATAGGAGTTACCCCTATTGCAAGTAGGGTCATAGCCCCAATGACCATCCAAAGTTGCTAAGTCCCATGAACCTTCAAGCCGGCCTTAGGGATTGGGGAGTTCAGGCTTAAGGTTTAGAGGGTTAGGGGCATAGTGCCCTTACAACAGCAGTTACCGCCATAGGCACTAGGAGTTATACTTCCCTAAACCCTAAACCCATTGCCCTTTAAAAGAGCCCTTTCAAGGACAGTTGCTGTAGGGGGAAGGACCCAAGATATATGGCTCTGTTATGGGGGATGCTAGGGATTGGGGGCTGATGTTGAAAACGTGGGGTTTGGGTTTTTAGGGGTTTGAGGGTCTTGGTTTTGTGGTTTGAAATTAGATTCTAAATCCCTACGAAGACAACTTGCGAGAAACCCCCATTCCCTGAGAGTCCGACGGATCCTCCCTGAATCCTTATTTTATGAGCCATAGTCTAAACTCCTTACATGGGGGTATATAGTGGATTACAAGGGTTTAGGGTTTAGGGAGCCATAGTCTGAACTCCTTGATTATATAGGGGAGTCTTCTAGGGGCTAGTAAGGGGGATACTAGGAGTTTCGTACAACCCCTATCTCATGATTTTTCGAGGTCCTTGTCCGAACCCTGTACGATCCTGCCCACAATTAATCAACGCCGCCTACTAAGAAACCCGCTCTCACCCCCTGCTACTTGATCCATATATACACCATGGGCTACAGGGGAAAATTATTTATGGAAATATGGGAGTTGATGAAATTATTGCCTATAGCCCTATTAACCCTAAACCTAAACTCCTGAACCCCAAAACCCCTAAGCTCTTTTGCCTAAACCCTCATATTGGGGAAACCTTTTAGGGATACGACCTTAGGGGTACATGGTACTAAACCCTAAACCCTAAGGGAATGTTTAGGGTTTAGGGGGCTTGAGGGTTAGGAGTTTAGAGTTTAGGGCTGAGGGTTTAGGGTGAACCCCCTCGCTAGGATTAGGGTTGAGGCTTTAGCGAAAGTCTGAGTCTGCGGTTTCTCCCTGATCACTGATGCCAACAAGGATATCACACAAGTGCAAGAAGGACCTTCTCCAAACTGTATGTCATTGTCTTCGGTGTCCTGAGCTTTTTCAGGGTTTAGGTAAGGGCTTAGGGAGGGTTGAAACTTACTGCAAAAACCCTAAGGCAAGCAAACTAGAACAACTACAGGAGGGAGGTTCCTCATAATTATTCCACCCGCCCTTCTGCATAATTCCCTTAAATCCCACATATATATATATGTGTATGTACATGTATATTCCGAGGATTCCTAGTGGTATCCATTTTTTGAAGACTCCACCCACGCGTGTCTCCGACTCCGCTGTTGAAGGCGTCCTGAGCCTTACCGCTGTCCAAGCATAAGGTTCACAGTACACCCTATAAACCCTAAACCCTAATCCCTCAACCGCGTATTGTAAGCCTTAAAGTGTAAAGCCCTTGAAACTTCTGGCATAAGTACAAGCTAGTGAGGTGCCGTTGCTGACAAGCGTCTTCGTGCTCCCACCTCTACCTGAGTAGGCTTGTTTGGTGGTTCAGCCTAGTAAGACTAGAGTCGCCCTTAAGTAGATAGGATGTAAGGTTTCGGGTTTAGGGTGATAGTCCCCTTTGAGTAGATAGAATATGGCGTTGAGTATATTATAAGATCCCTTATACCCCATAAGGGGGGGGATTATATGTCATGACTATGAAAACACGTTCATCTCAAAAAATGTGCGAGACCTAGAAGGAGAAAATAATCCTCCTTTCGTGTGGGGACTCATCCAAAACTACTACTTATGTGCGTTAGAGAAGGTCCAGCTGTTCAGTGTCCGTCTATTCTATGGGATTCAGGGGGTTACCAATGGGTAAGGTAGCCTGTTTGCGAAGTGTTGCAAATGGCTATGATGGGCTCATCATGAGGCGGGTTCCCCTCAAACAGGTGAGCAAGATTCATTGTCTAAGGTCTCAGTGGTGCTTCGGCATCTCAGTTTGGGGTTTAGGGCTTAGGTTTAGGGACTTAAGTAATGCCTACATCTTTTCCATTTGATTCTCCATTATAGTAGTTTCCATTTTCTTTTCCATTATCCCAATATAACCCCAATATAACCCCAATGGGTACCCCTAATGGGGAGGTCTGTTGATCCTTGGCTTCAGAAAAGCAAAGGAAGCCTCATCATGATCCAGAATGCCCCACACCCAGCTACTTAGGTCACCAGCTGGGTTGATGTTAAGGAACTTAAGTTACCAGAATTGGGATACATGGCACATAACTGAGAAGGTTTCCTACCTCGTGTATACAACTTTGCCTAAGTTCCTTAACACCAAACCTGCCAGAATGCACTGACGTCTGATTGGGACATACATGCGTTTGGATCCTTTCGGAACCTCTGAAGATTAGCCCAGCATCCCTCCAACAGGTTATAGGCCTCCCTCACTAGATAGAAGATGGGGTAAATGGGGATCTTATTTAAAAAATAGCCTAAGCCTTATTCTATCTTTTTAAATGGGACTATACATGGGTGCAGAGAGATTGTCACGAGCTGACGCATGTCATGCCCGTAGCGCGTCATGACTGAAGCACAGCCCTGGCCTACAACACAAGTTTTGTCCCACATCCTCTAGGGTTTAGGGTTTAGGGGTTTAGGGTTTAGGGTTTTGGGGTTTAGGGTTTAAGGTTTAGGGTTAGGTGGACCCCCCACCCTGTAATAGTGGTTATAAGGGATAATAGGGATTATNNGTGGGGGGTCCTCCTAAAGAATATCCTCCTCGAAGTTCCACCTTCCATGCATGGCCGCATTCCAAATTTCTCTGCGAAGGCCAGCGGCTGGAGCCTCATCAAAATTCCTATCAAGAGTGCAGCCCGCCTCTTCAATGATGGCTGCACCCTTAGAGGGGAGTGTCCACCTTCCACTCTCACTCTGCACAAAGCCAGCGGCTTCTCGAGGGCGCGAAACTCTATCCGGGCCTGCTGCTTGCCCTTGCAGCAGCAATTGTCCAGGACTTCTGCTTGGAAGTCCCGCACGTCCTCCTCTGAGCTGCTGTCTTTTGAATAGTTGGGTTTAGGGTTTCAGGGTTTAGGGTTTAGGGACAACTTTCTGCTTCACAAGAACAGGAAGATACAATCAGCAAAGCATACACATGAATTGTGTCTCGCGAGGGCCTGATCAACGAAGCGTACCAGCAGCCCCCTACGCCCTGAACCTTAGCCCTAAAGGGTAAGAGCACGTTCTTTCCTGAACTCTCTGGGGGTCCTTTTGAGGTTGAATGAGGAGGTGGGGCGTACGAGGCTGATCCAAGTTGGGGGTGTGAGTCCACAATTAGGGCTTAGGGCTTCTAAAATGCTTAGGGCAACCAATAAAAACCCTAGGCTTTTGAGAGTTTAAGGATTAGGACAGCTAGACTGTCAGGTTTACACTTTAGGGTTGAGATTTACGGTTAAGGTTTAGGACAGCTAGGGTTTCAGGCTCAAGTGCTGCCATGAGATATGGGACAGGCCCGATGCTTCATCAAGCTAGAAGAATACAGTACACCGGCCATAGAACCCCACTCAAACTGTAAGTTTTAGTGGATAGTAGGATTATATTCATCAAAAATAAAAATTGGAGGCCCCTCTAGGACAATCCAATCAGATGTAGGGCTGTTGCAAGGCGGTTCTGGGTTTAGGGTTGAGGGTGGAGGGTTAGGGTTTAGGGGTTGAGGGTTGAGGGTGCGGAGCGTAGGCCCCAGCCCTTTGCTAGTGATACCAAAAGGGAACCACGTAACAGAATAGCCGTCTAGCGTTTACAATATATTCCGTTTAAAGCATCAACCATTCATTATGCAACACCGCCCCCCCACCAAACTGCTAGAAAATACTACTCATTGTAGTGGGTTCTATTAATGGATAGGGGTGGGGCATTTACCAGAAAACCACCCTGAACGCAAGGGGATGGATCAAGGCCTTGCAGTAGATTGATTTGAGCTACTGTCTAAACTCCTAGTATCCCCCTTAATAACCCCTATAGTAGTCCCCTATATAATCCCCCATTATAACCCCCTTTTAGGAGTGTAGACTATAGCTCATTTGCCGTTTAGAGGGCTTCAAAATTTCCAAACTGCTCGATCTAGATTTCCAGCCCCTTGCTCAAAGAGGGTCTGGGCTGATTATCAGTGCGTGCGCCCTTCGGGATCCCGGTATGAGGGCTGTTTAGGGTATTGGTTTTAGGTTGAGGGTTTTAGGGATTTGAAATTAGGGTTTTAGGGATTTGAAATTAGGGTTTAGGGATTTGAGATTAGGGTTTACCGCTTGGGGTTTATGCGGAAAGAAACCCCTGCACTACCTTCCGCACATGGCTGTGGCGGTCATAGTTGGTGATTTCCTTCGTCCGTACCTCACAAATTCTCCACCCAACCCTAAACAGAAAAAACATAAATCAACCTCGTATAGTAGCCCTAAAGCTGTAAATCCTAGACTCATAGGTTCCCCCATCCCCTCCTCTATACTACCCCTGCTAGGTTCCCCCTTAATTGACCTTGAAGGTTTAGGATTTAGGGTGATTTAGAATTTAGTGTTCACGGCCTAGGGTTTATCCAGGTTCCACAGTAACCCCTTAATAATAAGGGTACCCTTTTTCCTACTATTCTGTTTTCATAAGGAGACCCCAAAATATAAAGGGTAAAAGGGTACCACTGGGGTACCTAGTTATAGATTTGTTACAGATGTTCCACCAGGGAGCAACATCCACAGATGATGGCGCCGAACCAGAAACGGAACCGGCCACGTTGGTGATGATTTCCTCTCGGGCCATAACATGCCTTGACACTACCCCTAAACCCTGAACCCAAAAACCTAAACTCAAAAAACTTAAATCCTAAACCCTAAGCCCTCTGACCCTTGAATCCTACACCCTGAACCATTCCCTTTCACTGCAAAACTGACGTGCTGTAAGTTGAATCCTTAACCCCCAAACATTTTCGGGGTTTCCCAACATTAGGCGTACCTTTCTGGGGTCCCTATAATAAGGATCAGAGTATATTGGGGTCTATATTGGGGTCCGTTATTTTGGGAAACTACCCAGGTTGGTGCTTCTTTAAGGCTTAGGTTAACTCCTGAACCCTCAAGACCTGGATCTCTACGCATAGCTCGCCTGCATACGGGATGCAGATATACGAAAGAATGTGGGGTTTAGGGTTTAGGGTTGGGGAAGCTTCCAAAGTTTTGTAACGCCGAATACTAGGCGCCGTACTATACTTGGTGCAGATATCGGGCGCCCAATGGTCGCATAGAACTATATGCGCATGTATATTGGGGAAGGCGGGGCCCTCTTCTCATTGAATAGGCCCCTACATCAACCTGAAACCCTGGGACCCTGAACCCTAAAGCCTATAGCCCAGGATAAAATGACATAGTATAGAATACCCAAGACACAAGCAAAAAGGAAAAGACAGCTGAACATTCCGAACATGACAAGAAATCTAGAAGCACCCACCCCTGAACCCTGAACCTTAAGCCCTTAAGGTTTAGGGCTTTCATTCCTGAACCCTCAACATCAATTTTGCATTCTGTCTCCCTAAGCCGTACTTAGAAGCCCTAATCCCTTCACACTAAACCGTGTTTGTAAGCCTCTTAGGTCCCCCCAACGTGGACGGTTTAGGGTTTAGGGTTCAGGGTTTGGGTTAGCAGTGCCAGTTATCATTGGTTCAGCATAAACATTCCATGTTGGATTCCTGGGGTAATACCCTAAGGCATGAAAACCCTATATAGCCCCCGAATATGCTCTAATCTGAACTCAGGGTAATTTAGTTTCCTTCGGATTCCCAATTTCAGACCATTTTGGTACTATTCCCTAAGCCCTAAACCCTAAACCACCATTGAGGGTGAGGTCGGGCGAGGTCACTTCAAATTGCCCAGTGAGCTTAGTTGAGTTAGGGTTTAGGGTTTAGGGTTTAGGGGCCCTAAGCCCGAAACTCTTAACCCCAAACCCCTCAACTGCTAACCCTTAGCCCTAAACCAAACTCTCACTAAACCAAACTCTCAACCCTAAGCTCTTGACCCACCCTAAGCTCTAAGCCCTAGACCCATAAACGCTAAACCATAAGCCCTACCCAGAACCTCCTATGTGGTTCTTTTTGGTGCACCATATCATAACCCCTTACCAAAACACCATAACCAACATAGAAGGAACTACATAGGAGCCTTTGAGTACACCCTAAACCCTTAACCCCCAAAACCCTAAAACCTAACCCCCTAAAACCCCCCCAGGGCTCTGTGATCTTGGCCTCGACCCGGACGATCTCGTCCCCCACATCCTGGCATTACACGGGGAGATTTGGGGTATCTCCTACATGGAGGGCCATGGGCCATAGTAATTACTTAGGGTTTAGGGTTTAGGGTTTACTGGGATCATAACCCTACTTATAATTGGGCTAGCCCCTATAAGCCCATTTAGGGGGATTATATGTAGGGTTATAATCCCAATTATAAGTAGTTACTAAATCCCATGGGCCTCCAAGTAAGGTTTAGGGGTTTAGGGGCCAGAGTTTAGGGTCTCAGGGTTTATAGAGTTTAGGGGTTTAGAGTTTGAGGGCTTAGGGGTTGAGGACTTAGGGGTTTAGGGTTCAGGGTTTAAGGTCTAAGGCTCACCTCCCCTCCGAAATATGACCTATTGTTCCTGGTTTAGGGCTTAGAGATGGAAACGAAAACGGAAAACGCGATTGAGCCTGTAGTGTTCAAGGTTTGGAGCATAAAGTTTACGATTTAGCTTGTCATTAGGGTTCAGGGGGAGTTTAGGGTCCTTTGGCGGGCTCATGTGGGGGCATACAGGGATATATAAGGTTTGGATTTGGGTATTTGCTCCCGAAATACAGGGGATGGAACAAATCTTTTACCACTTAGGACCCCCAATATACTAAAATTCCCAAAGCACTCCGTAAACTCAACATGGAAGCCTGCACAGGGCCCTACAAAGACCACTGCCCATGTAAACGGTGCCCCTTTGTGAGCTTCCATGCTAGGTTCAGGGAGGGTATGCTTGAGTCCTTTTCGGCAATAACTGGCTGCAATGTCTATATTCCTTCTTGACTTCGCGAGAAGAATGAGCGTCAGAAAAGATGTCCAACAACTATTCAGGTGAGGATCGAGTAGTCGGAGCCTTCCAAACCCTAAACCTTAAGTTTTAAACCACAAGCCCTCAACCCCAAAACATGAGACTACCTCAAACCCTGCACCCTAAACCTTGAACCGTCAACGCTGACCCTTACCCCAAGCCCTAAACCTCTAACCGTAAACCTGAAAACCTAAATCCTGAACCTTAAGCCTTAAAACCTCTCCTCTGTGCGGCTTTGAGAATCGAATGACAACAATCCTAGGGCTCCCAGTTACCTAAATAGTAGGTTACTGGGCTATGTAACTATAGGGTATGTAGCACCCAGTTCCCATTATTTAGGCAACTGGAGCCCTAGGGAATCATGGGTTCAACTAGCGAATTGAACAGGCGACAGGATCCGGCTTCTGAGTTAAGATCGCCCCATTCGGAAGCTGCAAATGTTGCCCGCACCCACTTGTTTTCAGCCTTCACCTGAAAGCCTGTCATGTTACTCTTTTCATGCGTTTTATGAGATATAATATTTTTTTTCTGTTCTTAGCCCTTTCTTTGAAATACTTCAGGGTCGGAATATGATGTTTACTTATTTCGAGGCTAAAACCTGGGTGGACATATGGCCCTACTGCTAAAATAAAGGAAGTAGTGCCCATAACAGCACTTCGACCCTTGGGTAGTACCCGTAGTACCCCCCTGTATACTACCCCCCCCTAGGTTCCCCCTTAATTAACCCTAATTAAGCTTAATTATCCCTAAAGAACCTTAATTGAGGGGGAACCTAGGGGGGGTAGTATAGAGGGGGGTACTAGTTGAACCCATAAAACAAACAGCACTTTCCTCCTAGCTGGCTCCGAAACCCTAAGCCCTACACTGGGGCTCTAGATCTTCAGATTTAGATCAACATATGAATATACGTAAATATATCTACATATACACATGTCTGCACACATTGTTGAGAGTTTCCCAAATTTAGGTACACCTTTTTGGGGGTCCCCCTATTTGATGGAAACTACGAATTAATACACATGCATATAGAGTCTCATTGTTGAACTTTATGTATATTATTGCTATTCTTCTTAATTCGGCTCCATTTTCTGAATGCTACTGATACTATTATTTTTATTACTACTAGCAGTAGCATTGCTACGATTATGATGTTCATAAGCATTGCCCCCCACCGAACCTCCCTCGTCAAATCGTCATCCTCCTCCTTCACGAAACGTCAGGGTCACCATTAACCCTAAAACCCCAAACCTCTAAACCCTAAACCGCTAAACCCCTAATCCCCCCAAACCCCTCAACCCTAAATTTTCAGAAGATGTCTGCTTCAGGGTTTCGGGTTTAGCGTTGAGGGTGGAGAGGTTGGCAGTTCAGGGGTTCAGGTTGGTGGAGAGTTCTGGATTTGGGTTAGGGGTTTAGGGTATCCCACCTGAACTAGGATTTAGGGTTGAGGGGTTTCGCGATTTAACGATATACACTTTGTGACAACTGCGCTTTATGGAGTTTCATGCTAGTCCGAGAAAGGTTGTGACAATGCAGGAAGTTCTACACAGCTGTGTAAAGCCTCCCACGGCCTTATCGGGATTTGCGAGGACTCATGGGGATCTAAACGTGGGATGTAACATGTCCACCGTTATCTTAAAATGTATGATTGGTTTAGTTGGGGAGAATCTAAACGGTTCTCCTAAACCCTAAAACCTGTCCACACGCGCGTCTTTTCAGGAAGCCTTTCTTGCAGTCCAGGTCTTGTTCTTACCCCAGGACTAGTCCGCTATACCATGTAATTCATCCATAGTAGGAAACGCAATAATCCTTCCCTACTGTTGATGGAGGAAATCTTGCACGCGTGAGAAATGTAGGCTTCTCTGAGGGGAAGAGTTAGACGTTTTCAGGGCTCGTGGGAAACCCGAACCCGAACATCCTCTACCCCAAAACGCTCGACCCTAATGCAGATCCACGAAAAATACACCCCAAAATATCAGGATCCCTATCAAAATCCCTAATAAGGGGAGGGTGTTTAATAATCCCTAAACTCTAAACCCAGAACCCCTGAAATCTAAAATCCTAAAACCTTAAACCCCTAAACCCTAAACCCCCTTGTGTGAGAGGGTCCATAAGCCGGGAAATCGTCAGCCACGTGCTATGTGTGGTTGCACTGGAGGGTTTAAGGGCTTACGGTTTAGATTTAGGGTTTTAGGGCTTCCCCTAACCCATTAAACCCTTTAGGGTTTTAGGGTTTAGGGTATGGAGTTCAGGGTTTAGGGCTGCTGCCGAAGGGACCCCCTGAAGCCTCAGTTACTGGGTTGCTGTTAAGGCGTATACAGTAGAGAATGTGGCTGCCTATAATCGCAGCCGAATTAGAATTCCTAAGCCCTAAACCCTAAACTCCTAAACTCCTAAACCCCCAAACCCCTTAAACCTTGAACCCCAAACCCCTAAAACCCTAAAACCTTCAAACCCTGAAACCCTAAACCCCTAAAACCCTGAAATCCTAAAACCCTAAACCCTAAAACCCTGAAACCCTAAAACCTAGCGGTCCAGGTTATGTGAACCTCCGTCCTGAGATAACTGGACACGGAAGACGGCGGCAGCTACCTTGGCAAAGTGCTCAGTCTAGGGTTTTAGGGTTTAGGGTTTTAGGGTTTAGGCTTTAGGGTTTTAGGGTTCAGGGTTTAGAGTTTTAGGTTAACTCCCAGTATCCCCCTTACTAACCCCTATAGTACTCCCCTATATAGTCCCCCTATATAACCCCCTTCAAGGAGTTTAGACTATGGCTCATGTAAGGTCCGATTTGGGTTGTTGGGCCCTTTAAGGGTTTAGGGTTTAGGGCCCTAAGCCCTTAACCCTAAATACACATATAATATAGGGACATAGACATAGGGCTTATGTAGGGATATCTGGGGTTTAGGGTTTCAGAGCTCAGGCGTTGAAGCTTTACGGGTTAAGGGCTTGGGGTCCCTCTTTGGGGGTTCTTATAGTAAGGATTATAAGATTTGAGGGTCTATTTTGGTGTCCCCGTCGTTGTGGAAGCTACCATGTAGGGGTCGATTTAAGTGCTAAGGGCCTAAGAGAGCCAGGGTATTTACCTAGAAAAAAGGAAAAAGGGAAATGGAGGCACATGGAAAACCCGCCTTCGGAAAACTTGGGATGATAGAAGGGCTCAGGATGTTGGAGAATGAAACGCAAAATCCCCTAAGCCCGAAACCCTAAACCAGTTGATAGCAGGGTGGGGCTTATTGACTGTATGTAGGGGTCCATCTAATTAGAATAACGTTTTGGGGTTGAGGGTTTTTGGGCACGGTATGGTGTAGATAGCAACAGGATTACAAGGAAATACTATAGTCAGTTCTACACCCTAAACCTATACCTTAAAACCAAGGACCATCATTAGGCAAAGTATGGTTTTGCAGGCTTCTGCATTTTAAGAACCCCAACAACCAGAACGAAAAGAGGCTAAGGGTCTAGGGTTTGGGAACAAGCACTTCCTAAATGAGGACCCCAATCTGTTTTTTGGGTTCCCATTGACTTACAAATGCCACCCGAGCTATCCGTGCAGCTCCACCATACTCTGTAACAGGATATGAACCATAGTCTCAACTCCTAGTATCCCCCTTCATAATCCCTATAATATTCCCCTATGTAATCCTCTATATGACCCCCCTTTAAGGAGTTTAGACTATAGCTCATATGTTCCCGAAGTCTCCGGAAAGGGTGCACCTGCAAGGATTTAAGATGTAGGCTGCGTGTGGGACTAGAACTCATGGGTTGAACTAGCACCCCCCCCTCTATACTACCGCCCCCCTCTAGGTTCCCCGTTAATTAACCTTAATTAAGGGGGAACCTAGGGGGGGTAGTATAGAGAGGGGTACTAGTTGAACCCGTAAAGAACGTTCAGGACCGCTCCACACTACAAAAGCATGTTCAAGGATCATGCGTGGCTCATGTTAAAGTAGATCGGGAGCACTTCTCCTACATACTAGTTTAGACAGCTGTGTATAGGGGTATCTAGGGATTTTAGGGTTTCATAGTGAAGGATCCAATGGAAAATAAGATGAACAACTACGCGGCTGCTCATGTCTTATTTGAGGTTATAGGCCTCCATGAACCTTAAAAACCCTAAGCCCTAAACATCCTAAACCTTAAAACCCGAAATATTGTAAACCCTAGCCCCTAGAGCCCTAAACCATAGAAACCCTAAACCCTAAACCCTGTATCCAATGGGTCCAGCATCCAGCATCTAGGTAACTGGGAGTTGAGAAATAAAACCCTAACCCTAAAATCCGACATCTTGCACCACTTGCGGTACCTAAACTACACCAAAAGTAGTACAGCACAGGCTATGACATAGCCTCTAATTTTAAGGATGCCCCCCCGAAAAATCCTGTTGACGTCATCCAACTCTGAAAATAGGGTTTAAGGCTTGGCGGAAAATCCCGTTGAACCCTATAGTCCCCCTTAAGCAGAAAGAATATGGGGTATATGGGGATCTTATTATCATATACCCAAAGCCATATTCTATCTATTTAAGGGAGACTAGAACCCCTAATTTCTGATCCTTACACGCCGGCACCTCAAGCCCTTCCCAACCCTTATTGGACTCAAAGCCCTAAAGCCTTGCCTCTCGCAATAAACCCGTTACAAAATTCTTTTGGGGGATATGTTGTGTAGGGGGCGGGAGACAGCCTAGACCCTAAAACCCTCAACCGCAAACCCTCCCTGAAAGCTCTGAGAAACCAAATTGGGGCTTAGGGTTTAGGGGTTTAGGGGTTTAGGGTTCCCTCAACATTTTTGGCCGCATTATGACAATTGCCCCAAAAAGAGGCCATGATTATGACAGCATACCGTATGGTAGAGACCCAGTTACAGTTCCTTGAACACATACCCCCAAACCTTACAGTTTGTATATCCCAAATCACCTTTCAAACGCCCTCAACCCTTAACCCTAAGCTGCTTAACTCTACGCCATAAACCCCAAACCCGTAACCTTTAGCCAAGCCACTGTCGCCGAGTCTAAGACGACCCCCGAAGACCGGAAACAGGCGCTTGAATCCACGGAGCCCGTCCTCGGGTTGTCGGGTTTAGGGTTTGTCTTGGGGTTTGGGCTTAGGGTTTGGGATTTAGGGTTTGGGGTTCGGGACTTTAGGACGTAGGAATTTAGGGTTGAAGGCTTGGTTAGCGGCCGGCTCACACCAACCTGGCCATCCGGACACAGTTCTCATCGGCGGCTTGCAACCAGTCTTTCAGGCCCAGATCCTGCAACTGGCACTGATCGATCAAGCATGTGCCCCTCCACATCTTGAACCAATTCCTCTGCCAGAAGTCCACCGCATCAGGCAGGCTGCGGAGGAATACGGCATGGCATCTTTGTCCATCCGCAAGAGCCAGGAGTCTTTCCCACAATTCCTTTCCGGCACCAAGCGATGATATGGCGCCAACCAGGTCCAGATAGATGAGATTAGCACTGTTTGCGCCAGTCAGGAGGTTGAAGGACAAAACTCCAAGTGGCTTCAAGGCATACAAGAAATGACTGCCCTCGCGTGGCGATGTTTCAGGACCAAATTGCGACAGCAAGACCTGCTTGCATGCTTGCGCCACCTTCCTTTTTGCTTTGTGAAGCACCAGAGTTGGGGAATCCAAGGAGCCGGTCCTTTGAGTTGCTTGGGGTTAAAAACATGGGTACGGCCTCCGCTGAGTGACAGCCCATAATACGGCTCAAGGGCTGCCTGTATTTATGTTCTTTATGTATTATCCAACTGACGCGGGGGGTTGACGGTTCACGGTTAAGGGCTATATGGGGATATACGGGTCATAAAAAAACATGTTGGATACTTGGACCCCAATATAGACCCCAACATATTTTAATCCTTATTCTTATAGCGACCTCCAAAACGGTACCCCTCATCTGGTGAAATTCTCAAACCCTAAACCCTAACCCTCATTTACTTTGGTGAGACCCCACTTGGGGGAGAGGGACCGGGACGAAAGCTAGGGCAGGATCTACCTGGCAGAATCCGTATGCTCAAACACAAACAGGACTTGAACGAAGACCAGGAAGCTTGAACGAACCTTGTCCAGGGTTCATGCGATGGGGCTGTGAGGCACCTGTGACGTGTTCTGTCATGTTCTTTCACACCCTTTTTGTCCGTCCTTCTGAAACCCCTAAAAGGTGTTCTTTAAGCGTCGGATACGGTGTTCTTTACGCGTTGTTTGGGCCTAGCCCCCCAACCCACGCTCGAAACCATCCCTGCCCTGCTATCTGGCTGAAAAACAGCAAAAAAAACTACGCACTGTGGGTCCCACCCCCCACAGTTTAGGGTTCAGGGTTTAGGGTTTGGTCCTAAGTATTTAGGGTTTAGGGTTGCAATCTAACGCATGATAAGAAACTCAAGCTAGACCCGGAGGCTAGCTTTCGTGACATTCTTTGACCATCAGCAAGTCAAGTCTTCCTGGGCTAAGGGTGGTTTACTGGGTTGCTACTTGGGTTTAGGGTTTGAGGTGGTACCTTAAGCCCCCAAACCCTGCTTTCCCTGCAACTCGAATGCCGAGCACCTTGACGCCATGAATCCAAAATTTCCGAAGTAGCCTAAACCCTTCACGCTTTGAACGCCTTACAACGGTCTAGGGTTTGGGGCTTAGGGGAACTGCCTAAAGCCCAAGCAATCTAAACACACACACACACACTGCAAAGCCTAAATCCCCAACACAAGGACCCCCTGAAAATGCAAAAGACCCAAAGTCCTTGCCTACATTAGCCGGTTGTACTCTAAAAACACTGTAAGGATATCAATGACAATACTTGATGCGCCAGATTGCCACCTAGTTAACTGAACCCTAAGCCCTACACCCTGAACCCTTCACGCCTGAACCCCAACATGTGTCTTTGTAGGTCCCGGTCCCCATGGCGAAACGGCCGTTGATGTCTAAGGTACCCCTCCAAAAAAGACCCTGAGCCCTTCAAACTCTAAGCCCTAAAACCTCAAACCCGAAACCCTAACAAACCCTAAGCCCTTAACCCCTACACGCTTAATGATGGTTTTGACGAGCCAGGTAGAGTCCAAGATGCTGATACGTGGTTTCGCCTCAGCTGTTTACGCGGTTTAGGGTTTAGGGGTTTAAGGTTTAGGGGGCTAGGGTTTAGGGGCTTAGGGCTGAAAAAGGGTCAGCGCTTGACGGCTTCAGGGTCTTAGGGTTTGAGGGGTTCAGGATGTTAGGAGTTTAAGGCTTCAGAGATTGGGGGCTCAAGTCTTAGGTTTACCCTTGGCCGCTATAAATCCTGCCCTAGAGGCTTAAGGTTTGAGGGGTCCATGCTTTATAGTTTTTTCTACAGTGTGTCAGCCTATATGGTTGGGTTTCCCAAGTTTGGGGCTTAGGGATCTTAAGGTTTAGGGTTTAGGGCTTAGGGTGTAGGGTCTAGGGTTCAAGGGCTTAGGGGTTCAGGGGCTTAAGATTTAGGGTTTAGGCTTGACGCTTTTTACATTTGAGGGATCAGGTTTTGGGGTTCATGGTTCCGGGCTTAAGATAAAGTTCAAAACCGAAGGGCTGATAATGTAGATACATGTCGGGGTATAAGAGAAACTGATATCTGACTAAGCATCGCTAAGATTGCTGCAGCCATGTCATCATGACAGGGTTCAGGAAACAGACTTGGTCCTTGGGTAAGATGGGCGTGTCTCAAAACTACCGGTCCCTAATTTTAGGGGCCAACGTGTCAACTCAAAGGGGAACCTCTACTCGGAGGGTCAGGTCGTTGAAAAGCTACTCAAATTGCAAACCCGTCTCCCTCAACAAACCTTGACAGCTTAGGGCTTAGGGTGTAGGACTCGGGGTTTAGGGCTCAGGGTATAGGGCATTCCAAACTTCCAGTTGGGACCCTAAACCCTAAACCCTAAATTTTGCAGCATACCAACCCTTAGCTCTAGTCCCTAAGCAACCCAACCCACTGCTTAGGTTTGGTGCTTTATGGGGTTTAGGGTTCAGGGTTTAAGGTCTGACATGGTAATCGAGGCTCTCTGTCTCCAGGTGAATGGGTATGAGCACAGCACACACTTGATCCCATTTGGCTACAGTAAGGTTTCCGGGTTCGTGTATCCTGTTCTCATACTAGGCTGCTAAGAAGTAATAAGAATGATAGAGTTGCAGCGTAAATGCATCGATTGCTGAATGCATTCTTATCATTTCAAATGGGCTGCTGGCCTTCTTGTCAGTGTCGGTGTGCATGACGGAAACTACATCCGGACGTGGCAGTCCGCGACTCAAGGACTGCTTCCAGCGGCAGGCAATCGTCATCATCATAGCAGTCCTTACAAGCTTCGCGTCCAAGGTCAAAGATCATCCGAAACGGAAAGAAGGATTTGGTAAGCTTAGACCCAGGAGCTGCAGAGGAGCCCCGGTTCTTCTCCCAGTACGAGACTCATGTTGCATGTGAAGGATGACCAGCGAACGAACTTTCAGCAACACTTGCTGTGGTCATGCAGCAGAATCAAAAAGCTGCAAGGACCGCATCAGCCGCAGCTTCAAACTCCTAGACCCTAAACCCTACACCCCTAAACTAGTCTGAGCTGGACCACGTTGAGCACTGGCATCAGCACGCAAGAGGTCTTTTGAGCGATTGCACCAAATCAGGTTGTTTCGGGTTTAGGGGTGTGGGGTTTAGGTTTAGGGACGGTTTAGGGTTTAGGGTTTAGATGTTTAGAGGTTTAGGGTTTGAGTCTTTCCCAAAAAAGGGGTCCCTGCTTGCAGGTCCCCAAGGTTAGGAGCAACCGCACCCCAAGTTCTGAATCCTAATC
Source organism: Symbiodinium pilosum (assembly GCA_905231905.1). Classification (NCBI taxonomy): domain Eukaryota; class Dinophyceae; order Suessiales; family Symbiodiniaceae; genus Symbiodinium; species Symbiodinium pilosum. Next base: position 3,804 of record CAJNIZ010004870.1, on the reverse strand, counting down.
CTTAAACACCCTAAGCCTGAACTCCTAAACCGTAAGCCCAGAACCCTAAACCCTAAACCCTCAACTCCTAAATGGTTCTTTGGTAACCCTCATATTGACTTCTTAAGGATTTTTACGCTAAGCCCTAAACCCTATATCACACCCTTCAAGGGGTGTGGACTACAGCCATATGACCCTAAACCCTAATCCATAAACCTTAAATATTCCCTCTATGACCCTATTGAACTTCTGAAGCCCATAACCCTGCACCCTAAACTCTAAATACTCTTATGTAACCCTATACAACCCTGTATTACCGTGTATAAACCTATGTAACCTCCTTGAAAGGGGACCTTATTACACATAAATTCCTTCAATCCTAAGCCCCAAACCCAAAACCCTTAAACCCATTCATTATCCTACCTATGGCCTTTCAAACCCTTGCCTATTGAGGCCCTAAAACCCTTAACCCTACACCCGGACGCCCCGCAGGGTCTGCGGAAGGTTCGATTCTGGGCAGGGCACAACAACACTGCCCTAAACCCTAATTTTCCCAGGTCGCCTTTGCTGAAAGACAAACGACACAAAATAAACGGCTTCCACGTGGCAACACATTTTGGGAACCCTGGGTACCGATGCTCTGGGGACCGTATGCATTTAGAACACGACCTGAATTATGGTTTGGGCATGGATGTTGCGGGGCCCCTGGGACGGACAACATGTGAGGACCGCAAGCGAGGCATGCCCGGGGACTACATTGAGCTGAGAGCAGGCTGCACATGTGGAGCGCGCAGCCGCGTGTGAGTCGTGAGTTCAAGAAGAACAGTGGAATTCTTTGCGTTTCGTGGCCTATGTGACCGGTCTCTATAGAGGGCTAAACCCTAAACCCTAAACCCTAAATTTCAACTTCATGGCTGAGTGGCCATCGGGGCAGTCCTGGCACTCGATGTGATCCTCCACCACGTCCTGTTTGATTGATTGAGGTTTAGGGTTGAGGATCCTAAACCCTCAACCCTGAACCCTAGTATAAGGGTTTACGCCGTTAGGGTTTTGGGGATTAGGGCCTCGAGGTATGGCTTCCGGCTAAGACTTCCGGTTCAGTGCTTCTAGGCGTTGTGCAGGCTCCAGGGCTCAGCGTTGCTCGGCTTACTGGATGTTCCCAATAGCTTCATCTTTGCAATATGCCGGACCTTGATTTTTCCCCAACCAGCTTTTGTCTCAGCGCTTCGGGAAGGGGATCGAGCCGCGAAACTGAATCCCCAAACCCCAAGCCCTAACGCTAAACTCCAAACCACCCTAGACCCGAAGCTCCACACGCAAAAACTGTGAATTTTCGGAGACTGGCTGGAACCTCTAAAGCTCAATCCCAAAGATTGGGGTTTAAGGCTTTAGGTCTGAGTGTTTCAGGGTTTAGGGTTTAGGCTTTCAGGTAGTTTAAGGGTTTAGGTTTTAAGGTGTAAGGACTCAAACGAGCGCTGCTGGCACTCAGGTCGCGGCAGCTCGAACCAGAGGCACCTCACTCCATTAACATGCAACTATGGACCCCAAGCGTTGCCATTGCAAAGCCTCAAACTCGGCATACATGGCATTTTCCTTAGGTTAGGTCAATCCCCCCTAAGGTAGTAGCCCCTAAATATGGAGTTAATAGGGCCTTGAAAATTGCGTCTATATAGGTGCTCTAGGGTTTGGAATTAGGTTGCTGCTTTATGGCTATACGGGAAATAATTCGGCTTCTTCATTATGATAACTTACTTGGGGAAACTTAATGGCAGCCTAGAATGGGTTTGCCGGAAGTACGCAACATGGGGTTAACAAATTGGCAGCCCGCGCAATACTTCCTATACTCTATACCCTCGCCTAAACCCAAAAACCTGAACCCAAAACCCTAACCCCTAAACCCTAACCCCTAAACCCTAAACCCTCGCAGTACATGATTCCTCCCACTAGCAGCCCGGTTCCCCAGCTAGCCGAAGAAGGTGCGGTACATGAGGGTTTCCGAAAATTAGAGGTGTCTTTGAGGGGGGTTATACGGGATATACAAGGGTATATGGGGTTTAGGGTTTCCCAAAATCAGGGGGTACCTTTTGGCGTCTCCAATTTCAGATTAAAATATTTGAGGGTCTATCTTGGGGTCCTGCTATTTCAGGAAACTACCACATTGGTATGGGGCCTAAAGGCTAAAGCGTAGAGCAGGCACATGGCACACTGGAATGACAGCGCGCCCCGCTATTTCTCGAAGTTACATCCAGAAAATCTAAACCCTAAACCCTAAACCTTAAACCCTAAACCCTAAACTCTAAACCCTAAACTCTAAACCCCAAACCCTAAACCCTCACTAATTTGCTTCGGCTTCTACCTGACAGGTTGATAGGGGGCCCCTCGTAATAGCCCCCAACTGTCCCCTATGGCTCCCAAAAGAGCTTTAGGCTTAGGAAGGTTTAAGTTTAGGTTTTACGGTTTAGAGTTTAGAGTTTAGGGTTTAGGGTCGAGTCTAGGGGTTTGGGATCTGGGGTGTAGGGCTTAAGGTTTAAGGGTTTAGGGTGTGAGTGGGACCCCAGCAGTCACGATTGGAAATTTGGGTTTTGGAAGCCTCCTACAATTCTCAGGACCCGAAGACTTTGTAAGAAGGGCATATGATATGTATCTGCTATGTGAGCAATGATTATCCTGCCGCTGTTCAATGCAGCAATGGTTGTCTAGGCAAATAGGAAACACATAGATATACTAAGTACAAATGCTTGGGCCGATAATCTTTTCAAGGCTTCTGCAGTACTCTAAACCCTAAACCTTAAACCCTAAGCCCCTAAACCCCTAAACCCTAAATCCCCAAACCCCCAAACCCTAAACCCTATATCCCTACCCCTAAACCCTAAATTTTGCAAACTGGATCCAACTGCCGGTCCTTGTAGCTTCCCAAGGGGCAGACCTGCCAATGATGGCTAGACGCTTGGCAGGGTTGCTGTGAAGGAGCTTAAGCTAAATCACTATATTGGGGAACTCTACTAATTACTATATATACTGCCCATTATTGTAACTTGGGTTGAAGATTCTACGTGGCACTTAGAACCCCTACTAAGGGTTTGCCCTTTAGGTACCTACCACATTATAAGGTTATATAGGGATCATATAGGGTGTAAGGTTTAGGGTTAACCCTTTACGTACCTACTGTATTAGAGGGATATTTATATAGGGATCATATAGGGTTTAAGGTTTAGGGTTAACCCTCTAGGTACGTATAATAGGGGTATGAGGAAATCCCAAAGGGTTAAGGGTCTAAGGTCCAAGCTTAGTCCCAAGGAGGATGTATCGTTTAGGGTTGAGGACAAGTTTTTTTGGCTGGGACATGGCATTAGGGAAAACCCCTTTGAGGAGTTTGGTCTATAGCTCATATGAGGACTTCGCTCCCAACCAAAGGACTTGATGATGCGACCGACCGATGCACCTGGTTCCAGAAAGAGTGGCCGAACCGGCAGAAACCCTAAACCCTAAACCGTACAAGCCCTCAACCCTAACCCCTAAACCCTAACCCCCAAACCAAACTCCTAAACCCTAAAACCTATCCCACTTCACACCCCAAGGCGTCTTCTTTGACAGACACTGACACTCGGTGGTCAATCAGCCACGGCAGCAGACGGCAGCCATCGTCGAAGCACAGCCAGTCCCTGGGAACTTCATTGAAGCCCCATAATACTCTCCCAAATAGTCCTCATGTAACCCCCCTTTAAGGAGTGTAGACTTTAGCTCATAAATGAACGGAGATTAAGCTTGGGCTAATCGCTCAGCAGGCTATTTTCCAGGCGTGAGCCAACAACGATGTTAAGTAAT
>CAJNIZ010004869.1:87086-110832 GCA_905231905.1 Symbiodinium pilosum | reverse complement strand
AACCACCCTTGAAGGAGTTTAGACCCTAAACCCTAGACCCTAAACCCTAGGCCCTAAACCCTAAACCCTAAACCCTAGACCCTAAACCCTAAACCCTAGACCATAAACCCTAAACCCTATAAAACCCGGAGTTTAGACTATGGCTCTGGGCTCCACGGCTGATGCACTGAGCTCGCCCGTGGTATCCAGCGGACTGCAAATGCCTCCCATGCGTTTCAAGGTGTCTAGGGTTTAGGGTTTAGGCTTTAGGGTTTAGGGTTCCCAAATATCCGTTATACTGGCCTTCTTGCTTTGCAAGTACCTACCGTTCGGTAGCAACTCCCCTCTAATGGTAAGGCCAAACGCACTGTAGGTGGTTGGGCATACAGGTGGAGTCCAGGGTTCAGTGTTCAGGGCCTAGGATGCTGGCTATCCGGGTGCAAGTGGTCAGAAACTCTGTGGGTAGAGGGTTACTTACTTACCTCGGACATCCTAGGACGTACTCCCCTCCCCATACAACCAACCTCCCCCAACAATAGTACGGGGATTATTATATAATTACTAGGGCGGCATCCTAAATCCTAAACCCTAAATTTTAACAGACCGGGAGTTGTGTGTTGATTCTTCAGCCCACCAAAGAGGGCTCGGGGGGTTCAACTCCTCCCTTTTCATGATAAATAGTCCCTGCTCAACCAAAACGAAACCGTTGTGGTGTCGTAGGGTTAGGGTTTACGGTTTATATATTCTACCCTACAGAGATGTAGCAACCCTAAACCCTAAGCCTGTAAAGCCCACACTCTTGATGTTTTTGCTGTTAGAGGATGGTCGGAATCTAGGCAGGGGGTTCAGCAGTCCGGGTAGAGTGTTGCCCAAGACCGCTGTGTTGGCATGCAACTTATCATGACACCTCTGGCTGTGTGCCAGAAAGTGAGGTCCCTCTTTTGTACCCTCAAGATTGTTTTAGAAGACCCCCCAGATAGCCCCACATCCTGCAGAGCTCATAGAATACTGTTGGGTTATATTGGGGTAATGGAAAATTAAATGGAAACTACTATAATGGGTTATAGAAGGGTTAATAGTTTATATGTTCTTCATGCCCTCAAGGTTAGCCAGTAATGTGGGAGCCAGATTCCCCTTTTTTTTCCCCTCCGGGCCTGAAAGAGCCAGACCACGACGTGCGGCGAGATAGCGCCACAGGCCCTCAGGCGAGTACTGGTCTGGCTTCACCGGCAGGACATGCAATTTTAACTGTAAGCCACGCAGCCCAACCGTAAATCCTGGTTCTAGTGGCCTGCTGGGGAGGAACTTAATTCACGATACCATGATAAGGAAACCCTACTGGCTACTCTATATTTACCCATTGTAACTCAATTTTTGTACCTTAACAGCAACCCAGAACCCAGTCTGGGGTGGGAGGTTCAATGCCTGGCTTGGGGAGAGGTTGGTGGGTGTGGTTTGAAGGCTACGTTGCAGAGCTTGCTGTAGGGGCCAAAACATATCAATAAGCTGAGTTGCTGTTGAGGAACTGAAATTGGATGAACACAATATGGGTACATGGTACATACTGGGGTTTCCGTATTGTAGTAACGTAACTTAGTTCCTTAACAGCAACCCAACAAGTACCCTAAGAATGGATAGGCATGAAGGTTTACGGTTCAACACGCAAAACATTTCGCATAACGGACAATCAGCAATGGAAAAGAACATGGAGAATGACAGGGACACTGGGTGTACCTAAGGGTTACGAAGCCTGAATACCTACAAATATCACTTCAGGTCTGTCTGTAATCTAGGACCACAACATTGGACAGTATGCGGGTTTGCAGATAGGTTGGGTCGTTCATGACTGAAGACCAGCAGGGTTTTAGTAGGGAATGAAGAAACGGGTACGAGCTCAAGTTAGCATAACGGGTATATATACTAGTCAATAGGGTTTCTACAATATCGCAACTTCAATTAAGTTCCTGAACAGCAAGCCAGCCAACTGCCATGCAGTTCTTGGCTTAGGACATGGCCCCTGCCACTAAATTAAGACCTGGACCACCTAATCACCTTGAAAATTCTGTTTGTTGCACAAGTTGCAGGATTTCATGAAATGCATGAAATCGAGCCATACACCAATCCTAAGAGCTGTTCAGCGCAATGCATGCTTCTCTTGGTTGCATGACCTGCCATGGCTTGATGAACGAAAGTGTAAAGTCGCAATGCACCCGCAATTCACGAATCTGCGTGTTGAGCATGTAGCGAGCAAACTTACACACGCGCAGAAAACTTTGCAACGCATGGAGATCTTCAGGCGCAGGAAAATTCCCACGCAGGAAAAGTGCCATGTCAATAGAAGGTCTAGGAGAACCTGAGATGAAAGCAAGTTTCGATCCTTTGCTACGACAACGACTATTGAAGGTGAGATCAGGTGAGATCGTTGTAATTTGCCCTGGGACTTTCTCAGACCTAAACACGACACGCTAAACCCCAAATCCTACACCCTAAGCCCTAAATCATCAATCCTAAACCCTAGCCCCTCAGAACTTTGGAGTCTCATCACAATGGCTTTGGGTCTTGTAAGCTGCAGGCTCCCGGCTTTGAAGTTTGCCCATGGCTTATAATGAAATGCTTTGAGTGGAGGTTCGTAACTTGGGACCAGGATTTGCTGGCTCAATCTATACAATGTACATTTGTACGTAGGAAGGGCTTGCGGGATTTATGCTGCCCTCGCATTTCGTTCCCTTCGTTGCTGCTGCCTGCTGATACAGCGATGCTCTTCCAGCCACTGCTTCCTGCAGCTACGGGGACTTGGAGTTCACAGGTTTGGCGGATGAAGGTCTACGGATTAAAGATTTAGGGTTGAGGGTTTGGGGTTTAGGGTTTGGGGTTTCGGGTTTGGGGCTTAGGCTGCAAGTACTCGAGCTGCCAGGACTTAGTTCTCTAGAAGGATGGAGCTTTGAGGAACCCTTTCCTTACTGATAATTCGCAGGGAATAAAGGAATATTATCCCTAAATAACCCCTAAACAACACATTCCCTGATTCCCTACTAACCTCAAAACTCCAAACAGCAAACCCTAAACCTGAATTCCCTACTAGCCACCGGGAATTTTTCAAGGTCTCAGGGAACAACTCGCAGAGTTGTGGGTTCCAGCATGAAGCAAACAACCTCGCAGCCTTCAAAGGCAGGGCTTATAATGCTTAAGGTTTAAGGTTTGGGGTTTAGGCTTAATTATGAAATCACTCCACGCAATAATTGTTGCGTAAACTCGAGGGACGAGAAATGCAGTGCTAGCGGTTTGAGGCTGAAATGCGGGATGATTGAAGAAGGGACAATCTGACCAGAAGAGGGTTTTCTAAAACGCTCGCTCCGAAGTCTGCAGATGTCGTGGGTACAAGCCAGAACATGAACTATAGTCGAAACTCCTAGTATCTCCCTCAATAAGCCCTACCGTTTTTTTTGGTGGGTAAACCCAGTAAGATTATGTTCCTTATATAAAATACTATACCCCAAAAGGAGGATATCATCTTACTCTATATTGGGTACGGGTACCATAGTATCCCCAAATAAAATACTACTCATGTGAGCTATCATCTAAAGTCCTAGTATCCCACGTAATGACACCTGCAGTAGTAGTCCCCTATATAATCACTTATAAATAACCTCTCTAAGGAGTTTGGACTATAGCTCATGTAGCGAAACCTATCCAGGTCCTGCTCCTGCGCAGAGACCCTAAGCCTTTTTGGTTCCACGCCCAGGGGACACAAACAGCGCCAACCACGGAACATCAAGTCTGTAGCATCACATGTACCATTTCATGTCCTACTAGATTTTTCTTTTTGCCATAACCATTTAGGACCGTAAACACTTATGGGGTACCAATATCAACGATCATCAGACTCTAAACTCTAAGTTATCAGACCTCTGTCCTATCCCCCCACCCCGTGCAAGTCAAGCGTCGGGTGGCAGCATGGGCATTTCCATCCGAGAATGATCCTCTGACATTTGTTAATGTCCAGGGCGTAGGATTCGCAATTCTGTTTAGTATACAGGGTGCTACAAAACCTGCCCTGAACCCCATAAAGTGCTACAGTCCATCCCAAGGTTTCGGGTACTTAGGGCCATGCAGGATTTGTTTATCCTCGACTGCCTGACCCTCTTGAATTGAATTCACCGCTGTTTTCCTGCACCCTTGGAGAGGTGCTAATCCTTTCATACAAAAATCGACACCGAGCAGCCCCGGACATTAAATAGTCCCTAGGAGAGGCCGTATATATTGACGGATACATTTGATGTCAGGGATGGGGAAGTGGTTACTGTCAGCATGAAAGGATCAGCTGATTGGATGATGCCTGCACAGAACTCCTGACATCAGCCCGGTGTGGAACAACTTTATATTGTATCTGAAGGTTGTTCACCGGGCTACTGGGCATTTGGGCTTTGGGCCAGGGAAAGTAAGACACCTTCCTTTGAGATATTCGAAAGTCTTTGTCTTGAAAGAAGACCTGGCTGAGCCCATGGCTCTCCCTGCTTTCAAAATAGATCCAAGACACGGATCCCTGGACCCCAACCCCTTAAACCCAAAACCCCCCGGTGTTCGAACCTTTAAAGGCATGTTCTTCAAGTTCTCTCTTCTAGGCACCTGTAATACGAATATGACCACGAAAAAGTTAAGGGGCCTAGCTACGTGCCAGGGAGTAGTAATAAACAAAAGCCGCAACCCGTATCAATAAAACATCGCCCCATTACATGATGGTCCTATATTGAGAATACTTTGTGTTAGAGGGGTAGGGGGTGGCCTTGTTCGGGCAGGGGACTATTCTGATAACAAAAGCTCACATGTAAAAGGGAATCCAGGCGAATCTATACCCAACAGTAAACCCTAAATCCTAGTGCCCAAAACCCTAAATCTTAAACCTGAAGCGCAAAACCCAAAATCCTAAACCCTTAATCCCTGAAATCCTAAACCCTGTATCCTAAACCCTAAATCCTGAATCCCTCCCCTAAACAGAGCAGTCCTCGAAAAGCCCGCCGAGGTCTGCCAAAGCCATGACAGCTGCGCGAAAGCATTCGGGAAGTGCCAGCTGATACTCACCTTGATCATAGAGTTTAGGATTTCGGGTTTAGGGCAGATTGTGGGAGCATCTGGAGCACTTTTAAAGGCTTACAAGGTGGGCCTATTAACTAAGCGGCTATGATGTACTGCCTCACTCCAGTACTATCCCTCCACTACTACGCCCTCTCCAGGTTCTGCCTTAACTAAGGTCCGTGAACCTAAACAGTCGACCGCGTGAATTGCAGTTAGTAAAGAGAGAAGCTTGCGGGGGGCTGCATTGGGGATAGTACGGGAATCCATGACTTGACAACCGTGAGCCTGCGCTTAGGTAAAAAAGGGCGCTTAGCACCCCTACTAAAAGTTGATTTCTAGGTACCTGTAATAGGAATATAGGGGAACCAAAAAAAAATAAGGGCCTGTCGCGCTGGGGCCGGGGTTTTTGCATAGAGGTTATTTGTGGGATAAGTACGATGCTAAAGCATTATTATGAGGGTTGGGTTTGGTATTGGTCATTTTGATCTACCCATGCTCTGGTCTAATTCTTATGGCTATGGCAAACCCTGGAAAACACCGTAAATACCGACAAATTTGCTGTCTGGGAATACACATATTTCTTAGCAGAAAGTTCGTAATTGTAGTCCTAGGTCTCCTAGGCATCATGATGTTGAGCCTGACTTTGAATTTTCAAACAAGTAAGGGGGAAATCTATACAAGAATCTGGGCATCCTCGAATTGTGCTGTAAGTATTTGGTATGAAGGAAACGCATTTTAGTAACGAGCTAAGAGCACCAAGAATATTTCTTAACAATAGATATGCCTCAAAGCAACTTTTTGTTTAGTGAAGAATGAAAGGATTAATACTGCTTCTGATTGAGACAGTGGGGTCTTTCATTCTCATCAGGAAGTCGACAAGCTCTTTTGAATTCCAAGTAGAGTTCTATAAATCTCTTGATCTGTAGAAAATTCAGGAGCGTTACTTTATCTCGCTGTGGGTACTAATATTTTGGCCAGCATGAGCACTCGCTACGTATCTAGAAGAAGATGATTGTTTGTTCATTTTATTGCGTATTTCAGAGATTCGCTCTTAAGAATTTTATAGGTTTAGCAGTCTCTGCACCTTTGAATCGAAAGCATTCTTACCTCTTCAAGACACATTGGGTGGTTCTTTTCCAAGATTGATTATCGTACTTTTAGAAGCACGCTAGCTGTTAATCTAAAGCAAGAGAAGGACTTGAAAAACACAGGACAGCTATTTGAATGGCTCAAGGTCACAAGGGCTGATTAGATTTCAGAATGCCTGGGCTAAAAATGTTCACTTTATACTTACGCCTGAATCCGGTATAGATCCCTAGCTCCCTTTCGTAAAGCCACGCTTGCTTGGAAACGGGGATGTGCAGGATGCAAGTATATAAATAAATATGTACAAAGTAAAACGTATTTGAACGCAGCAAATTCGTCGGTTTTTGCAGCATTTTCTTGTGTTCTAGGGTAGGGACCTTACCTCCTATTTGATGTATTTTAACGGCAAATAGCATTGAATAAATACAGCCCAAGCCAGTTGCAACTTCATCAGTTTCAGATAAGAGCGCAAATATTGCACTCCTCACCCCCAGGAAAGTTTATAAAGCCCCAGGAGAGCTTATAAACCCTAACCCTTCTGACCTTTGACCTTCAACACTATGAGAAAGGCAAATAGCGTAAAAGAAAGAAATACCGCTTCCATTGCTACTTCAAATTCATGATTGATTTCTGGAGGGGGGGCCAACCCTTGTGAGCCTAAACATTACCTTATGCAAACGGCAAATCGCCGAATAGCGGAAATGAAAGAAATACCTATTCCTTCCAGATTGCCAGATTGCGGATTATGTTATCTTGAAATTGAGAGGGGGGGGAGGGGTGGGGAGGAGGGGGGGGCGGCGGCGCTTGCCGCCCGCCCTCCCCCCCCTTTAAAGTGTATGAACCCCAGCAAAATTTACAAACCCCAATGGCCCAATAGTTTTAAACAATACTGTTACCTTATGTTATCGCAGATTTATGCATAGCGCTTAGGCGTAGCAGACTTTAAGGTGTCGCCAAGGACTTTAATTGTAAGAAGCTGCTTCAATATATCTATCAGATAATTATAAGATGCTTCAATATAATATCTATTTCTCTATATTCAAAAACCCAGGCCCCAGCGCGGCACCTCCTGAAAAAATGAGGTCTAAAGTCCTAGCTAAGTGCCAAGAAGGTACTTTCGCATATTTCATGGCCAAAATAGGTCGAGTTAGCATCCAGGGACAGTTAGACCCGAAAACCTGGGTCCCAAAGCTTAAGACCCCAGAGCCCTGAGACCCCAAACGTCGAGAAACCCTCGACTCCTAAACCCTAGACCACTGTTCCGAATGCAGGTCCGGGGCGGGAGACGGCCGTGTGGAGAACATCTAAGATCTCGGCCTGCCGTGTTATCAAGAATTCTGTATATAACCCCTTCATACCAATAAGGGTCTGGGGCTTAGGGTTGTAGCCCTTCATATTAATGAACACCCTCGCCCCGGCGCACCTTATCATCTTAAGTATGTCTCCTGCTACATAGGGCCTCTTACGGTGAAAAATGAACATTAAGGAAGCGGGGGCGCTTGATGTTAGGGAGGGGGATTATACAGTTGTAGTTGTAGCTTCTGGAGTCACCGAGGTAGATAGAGGTCTGCGGAGGGTCGCATGATGTGTGGCCGGGTTTAGGGTTTCAGTACTTGCTCGTAATTAGTTCGACATTTTTTCAAAGAATGCCAGCTCTGAATACGGTGAGATACCCAAATCCTCTACTTTTGGGACCCTGGCTTTGCTAGTGGGAAAGGGAACCTACTTACCAATGCTTGCAACAGGGGGACAACGTGCGCACTAAAGGGATATATTCAGCTGCTAAAGTCCAGGGTCCCTGGGGGTTTTCTTGGAGACCTACCAAGCCCTGTATTCCACCATTTTCCATTTCATTTTCTACGTTCTTTTGCATTTGATTCTCCATTCTAGGGGATAATATAATAACCTTAAACTAAGTTGCTTAACAGCAGCAAGAGTAAGAGTGGGACCTGAAATAGGGAGCGCTTTTCAGGCCTTCGCATTTAAGTCCCCAAAGCAGCCTCTACATGGGAATATTGGGGTAATATTGGGATAGTGGAAAAGAAATGGAAACTAGTACATAGTATCTTGGGGTTATATAGGGAGAATATTGGCGAATGGAAAAGAAAATGGAAACGACTGACTCTACACTTCATGAATTAGCGCCACTGCAGATCGCGGCCTCGGTGAGCTTTGTGAAAGCATCCGTGTCTGCCTCAAATGGATGCAGGGGATATCTCAGATCGAATGCATGCATGGCAGCCGCTATTGCGCGCTGAAATGCGAGGAACTCAAAGCTTCAGAGCCGCGAAAAGACCAAACAAAACATCAAGGACGCACGAACAATCTCCAAAGTCCTCACACCGTGAACCGTAAATGCTACCTTCAATGCGGCCTGCTACAACATTAGCGGGTAAACTGTACTCGTGTGCGCGAAGGATACTGACAATTGATGGCTTTCAAAGTTACCAGGGAATAGGTACATGACCTGGAAGGGCTGCAAGTGACCAAAGGCTTGTTTGCCAAATGCTTGGCAATTCCCACAGATACCTTTAAGTTTTGGCTACTTGAACCCTCTCAGCCGTGCCGAATATCCCATGGCAGCAAAGGACAAAAAGGGGTAGGTCTACCCTAGACCCTAAACCCTACACCCTAAGCCCTAAACCCGGAGACCTAGGACTTCAACACTCCCAAAAAGGGAAAAGGGGCCTACTCGGGACCCAGACACTAAACCCCCAAGCCTCAGGTTTCCATAGGGTTTAGGGTTTAGGAGGGACCCCAGTACAGACCCCATAATACTACATAATAACCCCCACATATTGTAAACTCTGCAATGTTCTGGGTCCCACACCAAGTCTTGGCTGCCTAAAAGCATCTGGAGGCCCTGAGCTCCGGGCTTAAGAACCAAGCGTTTAGGGTCTATGGTTTAGGGGTCAAAGAGGTTTAGGGCTTGGGGTTTTAGGGTTTAAGGCTTTGGGGTTTAGGGTTTTAGGGTTTTAGGGTTAATGGGTCCAGCTTTGGGCTGAGTCAGGCATAGAAGGCCATTCGCCAGAGACCGCTGCGTTTTCCCCTTCTACGTCACCTTTCGGGCTCAGGATCCACTCCGTGTGCGTTGCCGGGCTTGAATTCGGAAAGGGAGGGTTTGGGGTTTAGACTTCTGTTGCTCTGATCGTTGGCACTTTTGAAGTACGCATCCTAAACCCTAAACCCTAAACCAGTAATTTACGGGTGCTTAGGGGGACTGCCCCACCTTTGCGAGCCACTCTATTCTCTGGCTCAACCCCCCCTTGTCAGGCACCAGTAAGCCAAAGGAGAAGACAGTCGAAACTACAAATGCTACAGTTGGAGCTGTTTCCATTTCAGGCTGAGTCTTGCTGTTGGGAACTAAACTGGAAAGCACACCACGAAACAGAAGATGCACAAACTACCACCTACACGTTGGGAACTGGATGTCTTACCAAAATCAAACGCGAGAACATGCGCTCCTATGACATATCCACATTGTTAGAAAAGCGATCCGCGTTTGATACCGGTACCGCTCTTATTGTTTAACTCATCATGCCCGCTGGTTGGGTTGAGGACGTCCGTGACTCTTTTGACAAAAGAGGTCCAGAGTGAAGAGCCTGGCATTGCTCAGAAGGATACGGGTTCATGATTGCGTGGAAGATATTTTTGTTTGTGCTTTTTGATGTATAGAAGAGATCACTTGTTGGCGCAGGGGTTTGCTTCGCTTCCAGCGACTTGCGATAGGGCATATGTAAAGCGGGGTGCGGCAACACCGAGCATGTCAGACATCAGGCCACTCCATATCGACACGGGTTATTCACCCCCAATAGCGGAGAATCGAAAGGAGAAAAATCAAATGAAATAGATATTAAGGTTAAGGGTTTATATGAGGACTTGTACGGCACGATTTTTGAGAGTTTGTCGCTCGTGCTCCGGAGGTATGGAAACTGTCCCAATTCCTATCACAATTCCCAGGCATTCCCCTCATAGCTCTATACACCCCCCAAAAGAACGCAATGCGATCCCTGAACATCTCTACAAACGTGCATGCGAATACATATACATATATATATATATGCACGTCTTTGCACATACACACCACGCACATACCTATCTAACTACCTACTTGCGTACACACATACATACTGGCATGCAAGACCTACTCTGGTCGAGTGAACTTCCATGTGCTAAAGCTGCCGTCGTGTAGATTGCATGTCCAATGTTGACAATCAAAAGCACGTGCACCAGTCAGTCATATGAGCTATAGTCAAAACTAAACTCCTAGCATCCCCCTTAATAACCCCTATACTAGTCCCCTATACACCCCCCCTCCCTTAAGGAGTTTAGACTCTTGCTCATATGCAACATGCAAAGGTGTGCCATCCCACCCAACAGCAAACTAACATGCACTGTTTGCAACCTGACATGACATGAAATGTTCGCCGCCCAACGCACATACAGAAGTATGTATGCATATATATATATACACACATACGGGCACACAAACATGTATGTATGTATGTATGTATGTATGTATGCATGCATGCATGCATGCATGCATGCACGCATGCATGCGTCTAAACTAAACATGGACACAACATTCCCTCTCATTCCGTAATTCCGGGCCGGCCTTCGAACATGTAAGGAAGGAATGCGGCGAGGGGCCAAGGGGCAAGGCCTCTCATGGATTTAGGGTTTAGGGTTTAGGGCTAAGGGTTTAGGGGTTTAGGGCTTAGGGTTTAGGGATTGGGGGTTCAGGGCTGAGGGTTTATAGGGTTTAGGGCTTGGGGTTTATAGGGTTTAGGGTTTAGGGTTGAATGCAGCAGGAGAAGCAAGGATGGTTCACATGTTGGCATCAGTACACGATTTAACGAAGACTCTGAAGAACCAGTTTTGGCAGCATGTAAATGAGAAGTTAGCATCCTAAATAATGTCTGGGAGCACATACCTACCTTATGTTCGCAAGCAAAGTGTATCTTGCAATTGCGCTGGAAACTTGTGCTTCGAACAAAAACCAAATCGTTCAAGATCAGCAACGAGATGGGAGCCTGTAGGACAAGACGTCCAATTACAGCAGGCTTGATGGATGGCAGGCTTGGGCTGGGGAACGTGGAGTTTTGCCGGGTTGCTGTTAATAGAACAACTTTTGAGTTACTGTACTAAAAGAAATCCTTATATAGAATATGTACTCATCGTAGGGTAACTAAATTTAAGTTCCTGAGCAGCAGCCCAGTTTGGAAACGTCGTGGCACTCTAGGTTTACAGGGGTGCAAGAATTTGCCGCTGAAGGTGGGAGGGCATGGGTCTCTGGGATAACAGGATGACAGGCTCGAGATCGCTGACCTCAGCCCTCTCAACGCAGAAAGCCATTTAAGCCCGAAACCCACTGCTGTGATATTGCAACAGCCCAAAGCCCCAAACCCACAGCACAAAAGACATTTAATGGCGGACGTGATAACTCTGTTCCCCTCTGACTTTCAGAACCTGAACCATCAAACCTGCGGAAACAACCATAAAATAACCTTCTCAAATTCATCCCTGCTATACAATACTAGACATGCAAGATTGCTACAAGCCTTGTCACTTTTTTGAGGCATCATAGATATTTTGGGGACCGTATGCCTATGCGAGCCGAAAGAGGGAGAGTCATTTTGACTCATTAGGACCAACTACAGAATGGGAGTTTCCTCTGGGAGGAGTTCGACTGTCCTCTTGTAATTGCTTTAGACTCCATCCAATACTTGGCTTTGGCCAGCTTAGCTACTGAATTTCCTGGTCCCCAAAATGTAGGTATAATATATACATATATAATTTCTTTAGTTAATGTATTTATATATATATATCTCCAAGAAGAGTATAGGTTATCCACTCGGCGACTAGGTCAAACACTGAACAAGCCCCGCGCCCTCAACAGACAAGACCCCATTCCCCCGAAGCCCTTAGCCCTTCCCCCGCCCGACCCTACATTTCTGAAAGCCCCAACCCCCCACTCTAAAGTTAGCAGAAGAAGCCTCTAACCTTAAAACGGCGCCCCTGCAAGCCCTAACAACCTACCTCTGGTAAGCAAGGAAATGAAAGAATGCTTCTAGCAGTCCCTAGAAGTGCCCACAAAAACCACAATGACATAGTAGTGTCAGTCTACTTTTCCATTCCCCAAGTCGCAAAACTCCTTTTCTCCGTGTATATCCCTACAAACTCTAGTAGTCTCCATTTTCTTTTCTATCCTTCATGCCTGGCTGACCAAAAGCTTCAACATTCCAACTTCCAGCAGGATTGCCTAGACCAGGAACAGGGGGTAGTACAGTATCACATCCCAATACACCCTATCGATACATATATATATATACACCTATATATTACTCTTATTCTTTTATTATTACTGTTATCATTTTCCTTCTTTTATACACCCCACCCGTGTATGCCCCTGATATTCGGATCATAAAGTCCACCCTCCGCCCCGCGTGTGTCTGGAATCCTCCTAGACCTATATAAGAGCTGTAGAGATGTTTAAAAACCCTTTCGGGTTATACTATAACAAAGTTCTTTGTAAACAGCTAATGAAATGGGATTTGTTTTCCACCTCTGAAGAGGCCTCTCCTACACATCAATCCCTAAACCCTAGACCCTAAACCCTAGATCCTAAAGCCTAAGCCCTAGACTCTAGACCCTAACCCCTAAACCCTAATCCCTAAAATTTCATCCCAAACCCTCCTAAACCCTAGTCTCCAAACCCTAAACGCTGGAGATTGGGGCCTGAGGCTTGCCATCCGTGGATGTAAGATTGATGCCGGGGCTGCTCTTGAACTGAGCCTTGGCTAGGTCTAGGGTTTACGGGTTTAGGGGTTCAGGGTTTAGGGATTATGCTTAAGGGTAGGGTTAGACGAGTTGAGGGATAAGGGTTTGGGCTAAACCCTAAACCCTAAAATGAGGGTTTAGAAGTGTTTCGAGGATCCATGTAGAGTGTAGGGTAGAGGGAAGGCCAGCACTCTTGAATTGAACTTTGGTGCTCATATGATGGACATAATTCGTTTATAGTTGTGCTTAAGTAGATAGAATATGGGGTATTTGGGGAGCGTATTCTAATATCGGGCAATTCCATGTGCTATCTACTTAAGGGGGACGATAAGGTTTAAGGTTGAGGCTTCAGGGGGTTCTTAGAGTTTCAGGGTTTCGCGTAGGCCTGTACTTCAGTACATCATTGGTGCAGGGCGACAACTTGAACGAGAGGCAGGCGATCATTCGCTAGCAGTTCTCTGTCAAATCTCTGAACTCTATGTTGCTGCTGCTCTGTTGTGCTTTACACCCTAAACTCTAAACCCAAAACCCGAAACTTTTCTGATTGACGTGCCCCTGCGGCCTTCCCAGATCCACGTCCACTTTGGACCTTTCCCGACTCGCCAAAGCTGACGCCCCAAATCCCAAAATCCTATAGTCCCCTTAAGTACATAGAATATGGGTTAGGTGGACCCCCCCACCCTGTAATAGTGAGTATAAGAAGAATAGGGACTATATTAGGCTCCTAAAATATGGGCTATATGGGGGTCTTATTACAACATATTAAAAAAAAAAAACAAAGAGCCATATTCTATCCACTTAAGGGGGACAATACAGCTTTCTGTTTGTTCATCGCATGGTTCGGGGCCATGTACTCTTCACAAGCCTCCAGGAACTTTCAGTGCCCTAAACCCTATACCCTATTGAATGCCAAGGCTCACAAGCCTCAGCGGCGACGTGTTGCAGCTTCACATGGCTCCGTAGACCCTGACAGGCACTGGAGCTTCAGGGTGAAACATGATTAGTACGATTATTACTACTATTATTATGACTATTATTGGTATTACGATTATTCTGACTACTCTCATTATTACTAGTATAAAAAATTTCTACTATTATTGTTATTATGGTTATTCTCATTTCTATTATTATGGCTATTAGTATTACCAGCAGCACTCACCAGCCCGACTTCCAAGCCGCCCACAGCACTCCCAAACCCCACCATCCCCACAACGACCCCCAGTCTCACAACCCGGCGCATGATGCTAGGGGGTATATTGAGGGTTATATTGCTATGTAGGGGTTATATTAGGGTCATATTGGGTTAAGGGTTAGCATTCCTGCTGCTGGTGCTCCTGGTGCTGCTGCCCATGCTGCTGGCGCCAGAATGAGAAGGACCAATATTGATGCTCTACGCAACACCGCTAGCGCCATCGATGACAAAAACCTTAACGATGAACCTGATGATGGCTTCGCCCTGCGCTGTCATTCATTCTTGATTTTCTCTGCCGCCGAGACCATGCAGAACTGCAATCTACGACTGCATGCCAGCGCCATCGAGGGCCTACCTCTGCAACGTGATAGGATGCTTGTCCTCCTGCGAGAAACTTAAGGTGAGAAACGTTTGTCCACTTTGCGTCTTGAGTTCAATCATTTCCAGGACGACTTTCCCGAGCTCTCTGGGCCCGTATGCACGAAAACTTCTTTACCTCTTTTCTTGTTCCCAAGAACCTGCTAGACATGGAGCAAACGCTATCAAACCTTAATCTCGGCTTATGAATATTGAGTTGTCCTCACATCGAGGACACCAAGTACAAAAGTCCGAAAACGCATTATCATTTGGAAGGTGGCGTTTGGAGGTCGCGGGAGTGCATCAACTCAACTGTGCCTTCTCCACCCTGGCCATGCATTCCTCGCTGACCTCCCAGACATGAGTTCAAGGTTTGGGCTTAGGACCAGGGTTTCAGGGTTTTGGGATCTTTCCTAAAATGCTCCTGTCAACGGACGTGGGAAGTTCTGATGCTTTGTTGCACACCTGCCTGTGTCATCTCCACTGTGGCGATTGGAGGCAAAGACACCTGCTGCTGCAAGCTTCTGACATTGAGCAGCTCTTCAATTAGGAGACTATTCCCCTCCCCTAAGAACGACTGCCCCCCTGCCCTGATTTCAATACTTCTAATACGATAAATACGCATACGCACCAACGATATACTTGCGACAATGGTTAGGGGGTGGGGGCTGGTTATTAGGGGGGGGAGCAGGTTTCTATGAAAAATGTGAGCGACCTGGAATTGGCTGTGCAATGTGTGAAGGAACAACGACAAGAGGATTTTGGTACCCCCCCCAAATTAGGACTTTGTTCTAATCAGCTACAGTCAAACCTTCCCACATAATTTAATTGGCATGGGTTCCTTATTAGGGACTATATTAATCAAAGGGCCCGCATAATTTGAAGGACATGAGCTCCTTATTCTTAGGGGCCATACTAGACTACAAGAGGGGCCCACTGTCCACTCTTAAGGGTCCCTTAATAGGGCTAATACTGACAGTAACCCACATGCTAACCCTAAACCCTGAACCCTAATGAGGGCCCTAGTCTGGGCCTTCTAAGCAACACCTCCCACCAACCTGTACTGCATACTACAACTGCAAATCGGGCCAATCAGAAGTGACCACAAAACTGGTGTCTACTACGACAAGCAGAGGGCCTGCATTTACCTTTGGTCTGAAGCTCCTGAAGGGCTACCTGCTCCTCGCTACGACACCACAACTATCCAACAACCATTCAGATCCGATACCTAGATCCCAAATACTCATGGCTTTTTGACAAAGAACGTGTAAAAGCCGATTTTGAGAAATGTGCATGTGGGGAAATCGTGGTTAAGCCCTAGGCCCTACCTAGGCTCGAAGTAATCCCAAGGTCGACAAAGTAACTTAGACCCAGGAACCCTAAAGCCCAAAGCCCTCAATACCCCAAACCCCAAGCCCTAAACCCTAATCAGTCCAAAACCCTAAACCCGTAAACCCTAAAAACCGAAGTATGTCCAGGGCACCAGGAAGCTCGCCACTGATGCAAAGTTGGTTCCGGCAGCTTCTGAAAAGAGGGTGGCCTGGCGGAGCACTTTGAGGCTGTTTGTGTTTGCAAGTGTGTGCTTTTGTTCCCGGACCGTGAAATGTTTGGGAGATTAGGGGATTAGGGTTTTGGGGGTAAGGGTTTTGGGATTAAGGTTTTGGATGTAGGGCTTCGGATTTAGGGTTCAGGGCTGCGGTTTCATGTTGGGTGGTAGGGGATGAAGCAATCAATTATGGGGACTATGATTGGCACCTTATAGGACTACTTTCAGGAGCCATGCCTCCATACCGTACTAATTACCTGCGGTGAATTTCTGCATGGATTCCGCTTAACAAGGACACCTGAGTTTTGACGAATCACCAGCCAGTGGGAGCATCCTATCTTAATTCTCACCTAGACCTTAACTCGATTCCGCACTTGTACCTAGACCTCCAAAAAACCGTGGTGACAAGCTTTACCCCTGCAAGATCTGCTGGGCTGAGTCTCTAGAACTTGGCCCTAAACCCTAAACTGTTTGTTTGGAGTTTAGGCAACTCAAAACCATGAAATTCTGTGGCTGGATGTTGTTGCTTGGCACCGTATGCGGAGTTCCAAATCAAAACAGGTCTGGACCGTGTATGACTTGCATACATGAACATGGTCTACCACTTGGTTTGGGTTTTTACCTGCAGGGTCATACAGCATTGCAAGGTTGAAATCCGGGCACGACTATGGCATCCCTCGACGAAAGACAGCTTAGGGGAACTAGCTGCCCCCTCATTGTATAGTCCCCCTGAAGTAGATGGAATATGGCTTTGGGTATGTTATAAGAAGTTCCCAATTTAGCCATAGTCTATCTACTTAAGGGGGACTGTATACTGATTGTGGCTTTCCGGAGCAGCTGTGCAAGCAGCAGGCACAAAGAGGCCATAGGAAGGTATTGGATTGTTGTAGTTGCATATGAACTACATTCTAAACTCCTAGTGTCCCTCTTAATCTGCCCTATAGTAGTCCCCTATATCATCCCTCTATATAACCCTCTTTAAGGAGTGTAGGCTATAGCTCATATGATAGTAGCTTGTCAAAGCTATGGTCGCTCTTTGGGAATCCTTACCTAACATATGCTCCCTAGTGTGTAGCGTGCTAGAAAACAACATACCTCTGATACCCCTTAACTGAGCGTTCATGTATAGAATCCTTGATTTCAATCCCTAAGCCCACCTTGAAACATCCCTACACATTCCTAGAGCCCCCTTTTGACAAACTAAACCCTGAACCAAATTCAAGGTGTCTTCGAAGAAGTTTGCATTACTTGGCCTTGCCGTCTAGAGGGTTCTCATCCTCTTCTGCAACCTGCAAGGGTACGAAGAGGTTACGCGATTTAGGGTTTAGGGCCCCAGGCCGGTTGGGCACTGCCCTCGGCCAAAAAAAAACAGGAGCATGGTGTATGCGGCATATATACATATGTGCATATGTAAATCTGTATATATATACATGTATTTAAACGAGGGGATTGTCCAAGTGTTACTGAGAGTGGGTTGTTTTATTCAAAGTTCAGGGCTCAGGCTACGGTTTCCGAAACTTCAGTAGATGCTATTCTATTGACTTCTCATATCTCAGAAGTCATTTTGATTCTGACAGCCTTTCAGATAGAAGGCCGTATTGAGGCGATTCAAACATCAAGGTGTTCATAGCCAGTTCTAGCTGCCAAGTATGGTTGAGCCCCCACCGTGCAGAATTTGTGTAGCTGGTCGGTCATGCTGCCCTAAACCCTTAACCCCAAACCCTACCTCGGTCTGGGACCACTGCACGTTACCAGGACCTTAGCAAAATGATCCTGATATCGAACTGGAAGCTCCCATTTCAAGCTAAGGTCCCAGGATAAGGTCCCAGGAGCTTTGGCGTGCAAGCATCTTCCCACGACCAAACTACAAAAGCTCGTCCGGCTAATCTCCGTTGTGCTACCTATATCGACACGTCCCTTTTTGCCAAGCCGAATGCTTGCTCAATGGTTGATAACTCCACCACCCTAAACCCTTAGCCCGAAATAGCTGGGTTGCTGTCAAGGAACTTAATTAAAATGACTATATTGGAGAAACCCTAGTAATTGCTATACATACCCATTGTGGTAGCTTAATTTAATTTCTCTACTTAACAGCAACCCAGATATGTATGGCCTGTCTTGGGTCTAGGCCCCAGCTTTTGAGCATGAAGCTGTCGCTGCAAATCTGAACCTCTACTAACGACCTCCCATAACTTACCTTGGGTTGGCTGGGATAGGCTTCAGGGTTTAGGCCCTAGGGTGGTAATGAAGGAATGGAAAAGAAAATGAAAACTACCATAATGGGTTATATAGGGACTACTATAAGGATCCATTCCGTCATTGCTAGCTAACCTAGAGTAAGCTAATGATTAATCCCCCACCCCCGATCCTCATAGACATTCCCAAGGGATATGCTGGTATCATATTTGTTGTTTGATTATTGTGTGGGGGGGCCGGTTACTGTTAGGCGGTGGAATTTGCAGAACCGCTAGTAGCTTCTACGTTGGGAAGGATGGTACTAAAGCATACTAAGGTCGAGCAGGATGCTTCAACAGTAGGGATTGTTTGCCCGAAAGCCAGAACAACGCCGCAGGTCGGTTGGAAGGTAGGAAGGTCAGCGAACCCAGCAGAAGCGAACCCAGACTTGTGTTTAGGTTGATACTGCATATACCCGTCCTTTCGTGGCAGGTCCTTCCAGGCTTCTATGTGCTGAGAGCTGGGGATTTTCTTACGACGTCCAACCTCCAAAACTAGAACCAGAATCCGATGACCTCGCACGATGCAATGTCCAGTTGAATATGCCCAGACGCCTGATCGTGTAACTTGACTGTTTGCCCTTCCCACTCCTGCCTCAACCATCGTCTCTAAATTAAGGGTTAGGTCTTTCTCAAATACCCTAGGCCTCAATACTACCTGCATTAGGCCCCAAAATCTATAAATAGTACCTACACAAAGCCTTAGAAACAGGAGAACTGACGCCATGAACCTTGCGTTCTGCTCCCCGAAGATTTTGTGCTTCCTATCATGCCTACCTCACGTGGCACACTCTTCTTCTAAACGCTGCCTCGGGGTGGAACCCAAAGTTAGGGTTTAGGGTTTAGGATGAAGGTTAGGTGCCCGCAACCACCGGAACAATTGCTGTTTGGAAGAAGGTTATTTGGATTATTTGGGACCCTCATGTAAGGTTCTCAGTGATGCTATATGGTCTCCCCATAATGCTGATACCCTTCCAGCTGGTCCCCCACCAACCACAAGCAATATTGATACTCCGAATGTACTACTCTCACTGGGTGAGTGCCTAACCCAACAATTCACCCAATGTCCGGGTGACCTCGCCGATGTTGTCTGGGAGATTTCTCAGAGCTGATTCGTCAGTGGCGGCGCTCAGAGCACCCTGCAAGGCGCCAGAAAAGAACCCTCAACCCTAAACCGGGCTTCGGATAAGTGAAAACTGAATGTGTTGCTGGGAGACTTGGGAGAGCTATGAATTCTGCACGGGCATCTGTTCTCCAACTTACAACAAAAGCTTTGAAAAGCAGGTGCTTATTGAAATTGGGGTGTGGAGATTCACAGCTTCACGGTGCTTCCGGAAATCACGGCTTGACAGGCCTCCCAACTACCCCGAATGATGTTGGACCCGCTGTGGTTAGTATGTAAGATTCCCCCCAGACAATTTAGGGGACCCTGAATCAAAATCATTTGAGGGTCTCAGCTGAATCCTAATCGTATTAGTATTAGTATCAGTATTAGCATTACTATTAACCAGGTCGTCTGGAAAATGTTCGAGGCTGGGCAAACCAAGTAATTGAGCTTAATTGGCTCTCTTTATTTGGAGCCTTTAGATTTTATGAATCCAGGCCTCTAAGCAGTAGAGCTTTTGAGGCCTAGCCTTATTTCAGCAGGTCCCCCAGCCGTCAGGGTAGATCCGCACAACCGCAGGATGAAAAGATATGTGTTTAGGGTTTAGGGTTTGGAGGTTAGGGTCTATTGGGTCCTCGTTTAGGGTGTAGGGTTTAGGGCTTAGGATTTAGGGTTTAGACCTAAGGGTCTATTGGGTCCTGCCCCCAGCCATGAGCAGTCTATAAGAGGGGCCATATTAAGGCTGTAAGTAATTGTATTATACATCTTATCCAACTGTTAATGAGCGGGGGCAATAAATACCCAAACATACTATTATATCTCCAGGGTTTAGGGTTTAGGGAAACTATCCTGGTAACTTGATTTAAGTCCCTCAACTCCGTTATATAAGACCTGTAGGCAGTCTCTCTTCCATTTAATTCGTTTTCCATCATGGTAGCCGGAAGCCTGAACCCTAAACTGCCCTAAGCTTCAGTTTAAGTTCCTGAAAAAGAAACCTAGAAGCACGGAAATGAACTTCCTTACTTGTAGCCTAAGATTTGGCAACAAAATCCTAAGCCAGGACCTGACGACATTTTGCCCGACTGCTCCACAGAAGGGTTCCCGTTTAAAGGTTGGGGTCCAGAAGGAGGTGACCACAAGTCGTTGCGTTTGTGTTCGCAAGCGTTCGCCAAGCGTTCGCAAGCGTCCGCAAGCGTCCGCGAGTGTCGCGCATATGTGGCAGTCACGAAACGGGGTCCTGGTCCCGAAACACAGAACTGTCGTCACTTTTGGACTTGCTCCTGGTCCTCGCGTCTCAAAAGTGTCAACAGCCACAGGGATCGGGGGGGTCGTGGTCGCGAAGCCCAGAACTGTCGTCACTTTTGGATTCGCCGCTGGAGAGAGGAAAGGATAGAGGAGAGAGAAGAGAAGAGAGAGGAGAGAAGAGAGGAGAGAAGAGATAGGAGAGAGAAGAGAGGAGAAAGGAGAGAGGAGAGAGGAGACAGGAGAGAGGAGAGGCAGTGTGCATGGGTACAGTGTACGTATGTATCTACGTACGTACGTACGTGCGTACGTACGTACGTACGTAGGAGATTGCTTAACATGCTCTCCGCAGCGGTCGCCGGGCCAACAAGAAGCTGCGCGGAGCGCTACACATATCCGTCAACAATTCCAGCGAGAAGACGCACATGTGGACGTCCAGAACTTTGGCAGAGTATCTGCAGTTTCTCTCCAGTGAGATCCGGGCCAAGCGCAAGGAGCTGGGCTTGGACGCCTCAGCCAAGTGTCTGGTGCTGTGCGATGCTGCCGGGGTGCACGGCGCAGGTTCTCTCAGTACCATACGGGAACGCTTCGAGAAAGAAGCCAACGCCATCCTGCTGCATGGTGGCAACTCCTGTAGCGACTCCAGAGTCGTGATTCCTGGCGGCTGGGGCGCATGCGGAGCCCCAAACGACGCATGGCACCAAT
Source organism: Symbiodinium pilosum (assembly GCA_905231905.1). Lineage (NCBI taxonomy): Eukaryota > Dinophyceae > Suessiales > Symbiodiniaceae > Symbiodinium > Symbiodinium pilosum. Next base: position 89,533 of record CAJNIZ010004869.1, on the reverse strand, counting down.
TCTTTCACCTCATGTGCCGCCAATACATGCGCATAGTGATTGTGATTGGTGATTCCCAGTGCCTCGCGCTGCGGAAGGCGATGGACCAGATGAATCTGTCCATCGACGGAGGTTTGAAACAGCAGCTGCCACGGGAGCTGTCCCTGATGGCAGACGTCTGGGCCCTGGAGAAAATCGCCGAGGAAAATTCTGGACTGGGCGTGGGTCAGCCGCGGGCTCGTCACCGAGCCGCAGGTGGCTGACTGGAAGTACGGCGGTGAACTGAAGCTTGTCAGAGATGCAGACCTAAGGTGGGCTACATCCGGATTGACAAGGCCGGGCCGTAACGATGTCCTCTGCTTGCCGATCCTTTCGTTCGAATGAGTTTTATCATCATTGCAAGCCTCCATAGCTTCGCAATTTCGTGCTGAAGTATATACTCGAGATATTAGGAATCCACGGTAAATTGCTCTCTTTATACATGATATATTTGAAATCTCGATGGTAGATGGAAACTGTGCAGGAACACTCCTGGGCACGCCCTTTCTGTCGTGTATGGGGGAGTGCACGAGTTCCATTTTTATCATTCCCTCGTCTGTGCTCGGATGATTGAAAGCACTCTTGTTGTGCGTAGCTTTTGATGGCCCCTACTGATGTGAGCAGCACATCTCTCTCCGGAGGGGTGGGTGAGTCGCACGTTCGGGATTTGGGCCCTTCCCGGAGTACAAAACTTTGCATGGAGCGACACAACAACAAAATCAGCTTGACTTAAGGACGGTGGTCATCATCATCTCCTGTTGACAACAAGGATATAGGGAATTCACGACGTAGGAACGAATGTATCTATATATATATATATGTATACATATAACAGTGTTTGTAGCCGGCATCTGTCAAGGATTACCTTTGTGGTATCCGTCTGGATGAGAAGCAGCTCTCTCAGGAGGCAGCGCATGACACGGGATTTGGGGGCGTGAAGGTCGCTTGTGTGCTCGCAGGCAGTCTGTACGGAGAGACCGGTTACGAAGAATCGGCCAGTCCCTCCGAAGGCCACGGTGAATCGTGGTGATGGTGTTTAGGCCGAGGTGGGCCGGGAAGAAGGGTCTGTCGTCACGTGGGGACGTTCTACAGGTGCTGAAGCACTCGGAACATAGCTCGGACGACGTCCTGGACGACGCTGCGCAGTTGGCTGAGGCGCGAACTTCGCTTGTATTGTGACCGGTGCCGTCATCGCCAAGACCAGTAGGTTGTATTGCGCAAAGAAGTTGTAGGAAGAGCGTTCAACTGGCCTCTACTTGGAACAGGGCTGGTGTGCTGGCCTTACATGGTCCGAGAAGTGATGCAGATATCGGCAGATGATCAAGCCAACCTAAAATGAATGCTTCAGCTTCGCTTGGCATGATTGATTGCAGACTTTCCTGGACTGATGCGGTTGGTGCTGGCTCAGGTGACTGGATGTGGTGGGGCGGCCCTACGCGCGCCTATCGGCGTAGCTTGTGCCGTGCGAGATCGTCTCCGCCTGAGTTCTGCTCGCGGGAAAGTATGATTGCAGTCGCTCCTTGCTTCTGTCACAGAGGCCGCCGGAGCCACACCCTGAGCTGGAATTCGAGGTGGCACAGGTGGCTCGATTCGGTGGACTGTCGCGCTCTGCAGCAGTGAATGTCGACTTCATTTGTATAATTAAACCTCGTCTTCCATTCAGAAACCCCGAGCCCCGAATTCAATTATAACCACCCCTCTCAATTAAGAAACACCGCCCAGGAGGTGTTTTCCTTACAGAAGTGAACATGTTTTATGTTAAGTTTGATATAAAAGGAAGTAGTGGGTGCAAAGTCCATTGAAGGATGCGGAGACCGGCTTCGACTTTGAGTACCTACTGCTCGGTCGCGGGCTTAACGGCCTGGCATGTCATTGTGAGACACATTGAAGTGTAGCCCCGTTGACGAGCGAGGCGTTGGCGCCTCGCTTCGTGCGGCCGACAACCGCCTAACGACTTGGCTGACCGACCAACGTGTGAAGAAGGTTGGCTAGAGCGTGAAGACAATGCCAAGACGCGGACTGCCAAACATGTTTTGTCGTGGCAGGCCGACGCCGTCTACCTCCTGCGACTCGTGCACCTGTCGACGGCGAACACGTTTGCGCTCTTGTCCAGAAAGCAGCGCAACCGTCTGGCGCACAGTGTTCACGGCAACACTGCCGCGTATCTCGGCTGTCGTCTCCCTACACGGCAAGATAAGGGTATGAAAAGGGCTCACGGCGACGGCTTTGCAATATCCACAGAGCGGGGCAGCTAGCAAGGCGTAGGGTGCATTTTGTCGTCTCGTGCTCTCACTGCGCATGCATGCTTACTTACGGACCGAGCAGCTGGCAAGGTGTGAGGTCCATGACAGCCTATACTCGTTGTATCAGAGGATTTCGAGAAAGCTGCGGAAGGAGAGAGGAGGTCATTATCATTGCATGTACGTGTC
>CAJNIZ010004869.1:67309-83682 GCA_905231905.1 Symbiodinium pilosum | reverse complement strand
TCGGGTTTAGAGTTTTGGGTTTTGGGTTTAGGGTTTGGGGTTTAGGGTTTAGGGTTTTAGGGTTTAAAGGGTTTAGGGTTTAGGGTATAGGGTTTAGGGTTTAGAGTTTAGGGTCTAGAGTTTAGGGTAAAAGCATCCATGCAGGACTTATAGTATCAACGGTATCAGCATCTATATATTTCATCGCAGTCTTCATGTCATGTTCCATGTGTGCTTCTCCATTATCTCCTAGACAAGAAATGATATAGCCCTTCCTAGTCTAAAGTAGGATCCGTCAAATCAGAAAAACAGACTCCAGTCTGGACCCATATATGAGTCCAAGCACACCAAAAAAAAACAAGCAGGAAGAGCCCTCAACCCGAAACGTCAAGCCAGAGATGCGCTTCAGTCCTGGCATGCTCTGACAAGATTTTAGGGTTTAGGGTTGATATGGTCACCTTTATTCTTTACAGATTAATTGTCACTATCACTGAGTGAGGGTCCACCTCGGCCCCTAAACCCTAAACCCTAAAATACGTCCCCTTTTGGAGTACAGAGCCTCCGCGCAGGTGAGATCCCCGGTGCGAGGCAGCTGTCTGTTTTAGCGGTTTGTAGTTTGGGGCTTACATGGTTTACAGGGTTTAGGGTTTCGGGGCTTCAGGTTGTTGAGAGTTTCTGAGAAATAGGGCTCTTTTGAGAGGGGATACAGGATAGGAGCTTTAGAGATCTTATATAGAGATAGATTGGGCGCAGGGTTTCCCAACCCTTCTGATAGGGACTTTTGTAATTTGGGAAATATGTGACTTACTGGCCTTGTTAAGGGACCCTTAACAGTGGACCTCTGGTAGCTTAGTACAGTCCCAATATAGTCCATGATAATAAGCCTGTGTCCATGAAATCGTGTAGGAGGTATTGATTGTAGCTCATAGGATGGGGAGGTTCCTTCCCATGAGTTGAGGCTATGGGAACATTGGAGCTCGTTGAATCTAATTACCCTAAACCCCGAACCCTAAACCCTAAAACCCTACACCCAGGGGGAGGAGTGCCAGCGGGCGTAGTAGGGGAACCATTCAGGGTTTAGGGTTCAAGGTTTGGGGTTTAGGGTTTAGGGTTCACGGGCTGAAGCTTCCGATGCCGTTACTTACAGCCTGGACGAAGCGCCCTCGTCTCATTCCCTGCCCAGACCGAGGGTGTAGGGTTTATAGGATTTACTGCAAAGCCACTGCGCCTGAAGCCATCACCTGGAAGTTCCCTGAAAATGGGTTTTGGCTATTTTCTCCTATCCTAAACCTGAAACCCTAAGGACCAGCATAAAGTAGAATTTCTTCCAGGGTTCCAGGGATCATAGAGCTAGTGATTTCCGGCCCCCAGCACTCTTCGTAGCCAGGCAGGTATACGTATTCCAAAAGAGGAGTGTTATCTATAATAAGGAGCTATAGGAGGATGTAGGCTACAACCTCATCATCGCTTCAGTGTTTAACACCCTAACTAACCCTAAATAGCCTAAACCCTAAGCCCTGAAGTGCGTGGTGCCTCGGCCCATCGAATTTGCCAGGCCTACTGCGCATGATGGAGACAAGCAAAGTGCCGCAAGACTTGAGGAAGAGGTTCGGCGCGGTTTGGGGTTTAGGGTTTAGGGCTTCGGGTTTTTTGGGCTTCGGGTTTAGGGCTTAAGGTTTTTAGGGTGTAGGATTTACGGCTCAGGGTTTTAGGGCTTAGCGTTTTCAGGGCTTAGGGCTTAGGGTTTTTAGGCTTTAGGCTCTGTATTCTCATCCTTCCAGGACCCCCACGGTATGCAGAATAATGCCCTTAAAAGAAATTACGATATGGGTGTATCTAGGATGTACAGGGTGTAGGGTACCCCCGAAGTATGTGAATAAAGCATTTTGATTTTGGAGTTTTTGACCAGTACTTTGAGGTCGAGGTGCACCATTCTCTATAGACACTAGGCCCTATAAGCCCTAATAGATGCATAGGGAATGTCCAGAGTCGGGGATTCAGGTCGGGAGGGCATCTTCTATGAGCTTCTGGGCCTGAGCGAATGCTTGCGATCTGAACCCTCACATGGGTCAGCTTACGTTGTGACATTGTGGGCCTGTTCCTTTGTTATCCCTGTAGAGCCTAAACCCTAAACACCCTGAACCTTAAACCCTCAACACCCTAAACTCTATAAGCTGTAGTCTAAACTCCCTAAAGGCGGTTAAATTTGGAACTACTAGGGGCTATGAAGTGATATACTGCTTGTCTAGACTATAGCTCATATGAGAGTTGTCCCAAGATAGGGGAGCCCCAACATAGACCCCGAATCCTTATCATAGGGACCCCTAAACAGGTTCCCCCCTAATTTCTGTAAACCCTAAGCGATGTACAACCGCATGTACCCCTCAGGTTCAACTTATTGACTTATTGTTCATGCCCTCTTCCTTTGGATTCTCGATTACTGGGTGCATAGTTTTATGACATAATTTTGGGGAACCCTAAACCTATACACCCTAAACCCATAAAGCCTAAAGCCTAAACCCTATGAGGATCCTAAGTTGACCAGCTTGAAGATCCTCAACCCACCCCCCGATCCAGATTCTGAACGTCTCCTCCCAAACATGGGCCAACCCTGTTTGGTGTTTCGAGCTTTAGGGTTCAAGGTTAAGGGGTCAGGGAACCTACGTTAAAGTATGAAATTCTCACATACATAACTATGGCAGTTTCCCTAAATAGAGGGACCCCAATATAGGACCCAAAATAATATGAGCCCTATTATGGGGACCCCCACAATGGTACGCCTAATTTTGGGAACCCCCCATATATACTTACTTAGCCAATAGAAGAACTTGAACTTTTTTGGACTTCCTTTTTGGGTCTCTATAGTGAAGTTAAACTTGTTTAGCCCTGATTATTGGGGAAGGGAGTATATAGATAAGAGAAGCCACGACCTTTAACTTCCTTATCAAAAGAACCCAGAACATGGGCCATGCAGGAGATGCCTTCATGGGTCTTCCAAGGAGATACTCTCGAGCAGGAGCCGCTTGGCACAAGAGTCCTGTAGGGTTTAGGGTTTAGGGTTTCGCCTTAAGTAGATAGAATATGGCTTTGGGTATATTATATAATAAGATCCCCATATGCCGCATATTCTATCTACTTAAGGGGGACTATAGGTTTTGGCTTCAGGTTTCAGGGTTTAGGGCCCTTGCATCCGCAGAATTAGCTTACTGGTGGTCAGTAGGGAGTAAGGAGGGAATGGAATCCTGTATCATCCCCTAAAAGGGCATTCTCTTCTTCCCTACTAACCCCCAGTAAGTTAGGAAGAAGTGGAGAGCATTCCCCCTTCTCTATGCGAAATCCGCAAAAACTCCTCCAATGCTGAAGATTCAGCAGAATCTTGAGAACATTAATTTATACCTGGGGCTCTGTGGAGATACTTGGGTAAGTGTAGTAAGTTTCAGGGTTTAGCCGTTTAGGTTTTAGGGTTTTAGGGTTTTAGGGTTTTAGGGGTTTAGTGTTTAGGGTTTTAGGGTTTTAGGGTTTCAGGGTTTTAGGATTTTAGAGTTTTGGGGTTGGAGGGTTTAGGGCCTGGGGTCGGTGTAGCAGTGTGTCAGATGCAGTCTAGCTTGGAGCGCTGGCTACGGAGGTTGCAACTGCACAGGATCCAGGCAGCTGTCTGGCATAGGGTTTTGGGGTTTAGGGTTTTAGGGGTTAGGGTTTAGGATTTCGGGTTTTAGGGATTTGGGTTTTGGGTTTAGGGTTTTGGGTTCAGGGCCAAAGTATCCTCGGGCAGCAAAGTAGGTATCTGAGAGCCGTTTGCACGCCAAGTCTATACTCGATACCTGCCCTAAACCCTAACCCAAACCCTGAACTCTAATCTTGTTTTGTGTACCTACATCGACCCTTTGGGAAGCAGTGCCACCGAGGCGTGTTGACTTGAACCCTAAAGCCTATAACCCCTAACCCTAAACCCTATAACCCTATATCTTAAGCCGTATACCTTAAACCCTACATCCTATAACCACCTAACCCTAAACTTTAAGATCCTATAACCCCTATACCTTAAATCCTAAACCTGATTTTATATACCGTACCACCACTCGGATTTTCACGGGGGCTAAGTAAGTAGGTTAATACCCCTTGAAACCCATATAGTAGCCCTACTTATCCTCCTTATTGACCCACTTTCTAAGTCCCCTAAACCCTACACCCTGAACCCTAAATAATATAGTAGTATCCATTTTCTTTTCCATTATCACTAGGTCCCCCTGACCCTCCCATAAAATAGTAGATTCCATTTTCTTGTCCATTATTCCCATATATCATAGTGGTACTTTTAAGGAAGGAATTCTACACCCTAAACCCTCCTTGACTCTCCAAGAGGCATGTTGACGGAGATTAGCTGAGTGACAAGCCCCAGGCTTGGCTCAAAGCTGTTGATGCTTAGTGGTTTTGGATTCTGGTTTAGGGTTTGAGGTTTAGGGTTTGGGATTTAGGATTTGGGGTTTAGGGTTTAGGACTTTAGGGTTTAAGGTTTAGGATTAGGGGTTGGCGGTGGGTACAGTAAAGCGCATAGACACGAAGGTAGGCATGACTAGCTGTAATTGAATGAGTTCAGGCGAATGAGTAAGTAGGTTATACACGGGATTATGAGCACACTAACTCCCATTAGTGGACGTAAGCAAAGCCCGATTTATAGTCTACTTGCTAGGTTGCCTGAGCCTTGAACCTCTGGTGGAACGACAGGGCATGAGGGATAAGGATTGCATCTTGCGATTTGGGGTTCATTGTGTCGGCGTTTCCATTGCCATGGGTCGGTCTGGTCGCAATGCTTCTGACAGTCGTCCGATGGGGCAGCGAACTACAGTCGGATTGGACTTTGAGCTCGTTCCTTTTGCCGAGGGTGCTTCTAGAGAAGCATTCAGGGCTACGGTGCAAGAAGGGGGGTGCTACAAGGGCTACACAAATGGAACAAGGTTGGTGTTGAAGACCTTCAAGCCGGACTACTACAACAAAGGTTTGCGGGTATCAGAGCACGATGTGACCATGCAGGCATATGTCAAACAGTTGGCCGACGAGTTCAATGATGAAGTCTGCCTGACACGGGAGGGCCAGCCTTGCAACATATATGTCCGAGTGGCAAAACTAGATGAATTTCGGCGAGATTTCAAGCACCGAAAGCGCACCGTGTTTGTTCAAGGCGAGCAGTTTCTTCTGGAGCAAGAGATCAAGGGTACTTTCCAGAAATTCAACAGCAATAGTGGTTGGTCAGCTGGTGATAATGTAGCGGATGCGTTCTCTCATTGGTCTTGGGTCAAAACTCACTCTCTTGTAGTTTGTGACTTGCAGGGTGTTCGTGGAGGGCCAGGACAGCCAATGCACGGAGGTGGTCGAGAACGCTTCTATTATCTTTTGACAGACCCGGCAATCAATAGCATGGAAAAGAAATTCGGCGTGAGCGATATGGGCAAACCAGGCATTCAGACGTTTTTCTACAAGCATGTATGCAATGATCTTTGCTTGCAGCTAGGTTTGGCAGGCGATCGGCCACAAGGCATTCAGCGCCTGCCTGTTGTGCAACACAGCTCGTATGGTTCGCTGTCATCAGCTTCAGATTCCGACAGCAGATTGGTCCCGCAGCAGGCCCACATACCTTCATTGGCAGCTTTCAAGGAGGACAGTGACGAGGATGAAGAGCCCGACACCACACAGATTTCTCCAACCGAGATATTCTTCACACACAATTCAATCAGTCAGCGATTCTCCTGCGGCCGGTACATTGAGAACACATATGAACAGCTGCGCCGGCGCCAGTTGAACATTAGCGTTATCCCGTTGATGAAGGTCACTAAACAGAATGGGAAGTACTGGACTTACACTGGCAACCGACGCCTTTGGGTCTTCCGAAAGCTGCATTCCGCAGGCATGCTGGACAGAATCGAAGTTCAGATAGTGCAAAGGGCTATACCGACGAAGCGCTTCACGACTCGCAACGGTGGAGTTTCTGTGGAGATCAGAGGTCGTCCTGACGCGACTGAGATCTTCTCGCCAGCTCCGCGCGCATCAGAAGCTGGAGTTTGGATTCTTGCAAGCAGCGCTGCTGATGACGATGATGAAGGTGGTCATTGGCTTTGGCACGCAACCCTTCGGCGCGAGGTCAAGATGTACGACTATCCTGAGAATTCAAGAATGGTTCTGGATGGAATTGGTGGTGTGTGGGTCTTGTGTTCAACTTCAGGCGAGAAGTCATGGCAACTCGGGCTTGCTGGTACTGTAGCAACAGTAAGTAATACTGATCTCATGTGACAAAGGCAATGTTAATGCCAGTGTGTAGCAACGAAAGTAAAAGTACGATTCTTGGCGCTTGGCCTTTTCGTCTTGTTTGTCTTTTTCAGGGCTGGCAACGTAGGGAATAAAGGTATTTACTATATAAGGATTCTCTAAGCATTATAGTCCCTTCTTCCCTACCAATCCTCTATACGTTGTTGTAGGGATGTAGTTTGAGTCTGGTGGCTGCAGAGACAGGGGGATGTAATCTGTGGGTTTGGGATAGGCGCTTGGTTTGGGGGCGTGGTATGAGTTTAGGGCTTAGGCTTCGACTTGTGGGCCCCTACTCCTAATCCCAGGGTCCTCAAACACCCATGATATAGCCTTTAAACCTTTAAAAGCCCAACTAAGCGCCCATAGTTTGGACCCAAGAAACATTTAGGAGCCTAAGGTTCGGACTTTGGAGTATGGCATGTTTGGGAGCCCTAAACCCCGAACCCTAAATCCTTACCTTAAACCCTAAACTCTAGTAGCTCCAGGGCTGACATGAATGCGGATCATATGGATCTTGGGGTACTGCAGGGGCCGAAATAACTGCCCATATCTGCCCATACCATTTTGAGGGCTGTCTGAAGTAACCTATGCCATTATTATACAAGGAATCTAGGATCGTAATATTGATCGGTGAATCTTGCCTTCTACATTACTGCACTTTCACTGGGATTCCAGGACTTTAAGGCGACAAATCTATTCAGCGCAACAGGGTTGATGCTCTCTGCTCTTCTTGGAAAGTAATTGCCGCGGCCTCAGTAAGTTTTGTTTTCCCGCTCTTTTGTTTCAGAAATTTGCTAGTACCAGAATCTCGCAAAACCCTAAACCCATAACCCGAATTACGAAACTCAACCCTGCTAAGCCCTAAGATTGCCAGCCCTTGCAAAATACATGTTGGTCCTTTTCATAGAATCACCTGGTAGTTTCCTAAAAATGGTTTGGCCCTTCTCTAATGTTTTACATATCTTCTCACGTTCTCGTGTAATTGAGTTCTGACAGTTTCAAATCTTCCCTACTAAGATAGGTCAGCGACATGTCCACCCTTGCAACAGCTTAAGAGATTTCACTCGGTGCCTTGGAGCGACTCAGCTACTACCTGCTTCCGACTAAGGCAGCTATGGCATGCTGATTCGGCCCTGGAGATGCGCAAGTGGGCCTACCCAAAAGACAGTAAGATGGCGGGTGACGGAGTTGGTGGTGTGTGGATGCTGTGCCAGATGGAAGCTGAAGATCGTTCCTGGTCGCTATGGCATGCCGACATGAAGAGGGAAGTGCACAAGTGGAATTACCCATGCAATTCAAAGCTGGCAGGGGATGGGTGTGGTGGGCTGTGGATCTTGTGTGAAACACAAGGTGGTGACGCGCTATGGCATGCCAACCTACAAAGAGAAACGAAGATGTACCAGTATCCGGTTGACTCCCAAATGGCTGGTGATGGAAAAGGGGGTGTGTGGGTACTAACGCACGAATCAGGCGGAAAGTGGCGGCTTTGGCACGCAAATTTGAAGCGAGAAAAATGTTTCTGGGAATATCCTGCTGAGTCTTTGCTTGAAGGAGATGGACAGGGTGGAGTGTGGGTTCTGTGCAAAACCGGAGAAAAACACAAGCTTTGGCATGCTACACAGGAGCGGGAGCTGGAAACTCATGGCTGCCAGAAACATGCCAGACTGGCAAGCGATGGTCAGGGAGCTCTGTGGATACTGGCTGGAAGTACTTTGAGGCATGTCACCGTGTCAGACTCGCAAAACCTTTACTCTTACCCAGAATCTTCAAGGCTAGTCACGTCAGTTTCTAGCTAGAGACAGCCCTATGGAACCGTTGCAACCAGCAGGGATCCGGACACTGAGCATGCGCTGGATAACAGCAGCAGCATCAGTGGTGCTGGCTCTTTCACCACACACCCCGCATTTGATGCTCCACATGGCAGGCTTTTCTGCGGGGGGAAAGGTGACTTTTAAGATGGCGCATGGCGCGAGGAGTCTGGCTGCCGGCCGACGGTTCGCACAAGTCCTGTATGGGAATTTCTCAACAGAATTTGTATATGTGTGCATATATACATACATATATGTGTATATGTAATTTCTAATGAGGCTCCCCACAATGCCTGTATATCCCTCGGGTCACTCGGCCCCTTTTTCAGAAACTCCCAACTAATCGTGGCCAGCAACCTTTTTCACGGACAAGCGCCGCCGCTATCCATAAATTGCTTGGTCTCGTATTGAAAATGGATAGCGCTCTCGTCAAGTAAGATATCACCTTCCCCAGTGGTGCTTCTGATCCCTAAACCTTAAACCCTACACCCTAAACCCTAAACCTTTAGCCCTCAACCCTACACCTATATATAGAGGAAGTTTGGGCCAAACCAGCCCTCGCTCAGAGAACTAACACATAACTACAGCCCGGTAGAGGTAGATTCCTCTTGTTAACTAAGAATCAGCTTTAGGGGGGTTTGAGCAGCCTTTGATAGGCTGCCTGCAGCCACATGTGTGAACTTTAGCTGCGCAATGTATTATGCATGAACCCCAAATGCATGTACAATCATATCCTGTTTGACTCGCTTGATGGATTTTGGACCATGGTTTTTATTGACTTCGGGGTTCCAGGGATGTGTAGCCTAACGACGGTTTCCATTTGGAAAGGCTTTCGCGGGCCGGAATTCTTCGTCAATAAACCTGTTGAGCCGGGCTCTGACCTAGCAGCCGCCGAATTTCATTGACAAGAATGTTGCTTGTTTAGGGTTCAGGGTTCTGCTGATGTCATTTTACTCCAGAATCTACACACACACACACCAATGCCTTCGTGGGTCTTCCAAGGAGATACTCTTGAGCAGGAGCCGCTTGGTCCAAGAGTCTAAGAGTTAATTTAGGATGTTAGGGTTTAGGATGTAAGGTTTTAGATAGGCTATTGAGGGCCGGAATTCTTCGTAAATCAAGCGGTTGAGATGGTTTTGACCCACCCGCCGCAGAAATTCAAATCTATTGATAAGAAAGTTGACTGGTCGATGTCCTTGTGTTTTAGAATCTGCACACAACAAAGGTCTCGCGAGCCACAGTCTGTGCGATGGAAGTATGGCCGAGCTTCACGAGAAGATTGGCTGCTTGGCAGTGCTGCATTGCTGGAGTTTCAGGACATGGCGCAAGTAAATAGGGTTACGGGTTCATAAAGGGCTTAGGGCTTTTTATTATGTGGATTAGGGTTTATAAAGGGTTTAGGGTTTACATGGGGTTTAGAGCTTATATAGGGTTTAGGGTTTAGATACAGTCTAGGGTTCTACCCTAGGGATCCAAATCGCCCAATGTACTCGCCTACTAATGGAGAATTAAATGGAAAAGCAAAACAATGAAATGGAGACCAGGAGCTTTACAGGGTGTACAGGGTCCACGTAGCCCAATGCTTGGTAACATTTACCGGCTTCAGGGTGCTGTGTAGGTATCATTGTTTAGGGTTGTGGGTTTCGGGTTGTCTATACCCGGATATGGGGTATGGGCATGCAGAAGAGAGTACGGAGGGATTCGGTAGGCTATGGCAACATACAGACTAGAAGGAATCTAATCTAAATCAATTGCGGTCAATTGTTCCCATCAAGTTGCATGTTGTGGGCATCGTGTTTATCCACTTCCTTGGACACAGGGATAGATGGAGCTGAAGGGGAAGGTGTTGTTGGGAGGTTTATGGACAGCAGAATATACTATTCCATGAAAACTGACATCAAAGTCAGTGTTTTTGTTGGTCGTAGTGACGCTTGCTTCTTTGCCCGCAAGCGGTTTTCGTGAACATGTACTGCGCAAACAAAGTGGAGGGAACTTCGCGTGACTTCCGCACGTAGCTGAAGTGGCATGGGCTTATGACGTTTCCCTAAGGGTCCAAGGACCCAAATAATGGGGTTTTAGGGCCCAAATACTATAATATTAATGGTATTTGGGCCCTAAAACCCTATTACTTGGGTCCATGGACTCTTAGGGGTTTGGCTAACGTCTTATCTGATGACAGCTGCCAGCTGGATTCTGAGTTCATCATGCAATACACTGGGTTGCTGTTAAGGAACTTTAATTTAAGTTACCATAATGGGTATATATATAGTAAATAATAGGGTTTCCCCAATATAGTAACTTAATTCAAGTTCCTTAACAGCGACCCAGTACAACCTCCCAATGTGGGGTTAAGATTATATTCCCCGTTATGATATTCTGCTTTATGTGAGGAATATCATCCTACTAGGTTCAACCAGCAAAATTCGCTACTCCGTTGTGTTTGGCATGTTGGTGTCTCACTTTTTTGAGGAGTAGTAGGTTCGCAATTGTGATGTTAGCACAGACGCGCTTTTGTAGGATTTCCTTCGCAAGAGAAGAGATGCTCAGAGAGCATCTGCAAATAAAGCCTGAAAGACTGGACATTAAATTTAGTGCCTGATGTAGGTACTATCCTTTCTATCTATAGATGTAGAGCGCCAGGGGAATGCTTGGATGGATTCCAGCTAGCACTCACAAAAGAGGCGCAGTCCTGAAAAACATCCTGGACCCTAAGCTCTGAATCGTAAACCCCTCAACTCTAACCCATAAACTCCTAGACCAGTCAGTGTCCTGAGTTCACCGCATGCCGAGAACTCTCTGTTCAGTGATGCCCCCACCCACTACCAGTCGATCATAGTGGTAATCTTAAGAGCCCTAAATAGGGTTTAGGGTTTGGGGTAACAGTCTATACTAGGGATAGTGTTAGGGGCTATAGATATATGTATATATGTATATTGTACTTATTATCCAACTGTTACTGAGTGGGGGGCAGTAGCCAAACTCTCACCCTTCACGGGAGGTTCCGCTTGATCGGCATGGCTGAGTACTGGCCCCTTGGACTGGAAGACTGGGACTTTTGGTTTAGGAGTTTAGGGTTGGGTTTAGGGTTTAGGGGTAAGGGTGTAGGGGTTTGGGGTTTAGGGCTCACCCTGCGCATGGTGCATCTGGGCACCAGCCAGGATAGGCGATTGGACTTGAAAGCTCCCTGAATCAACCCTTATAATGCCTTATCAGGTGAATCAGGGTCCTAATGTACCAGACCTTTGAGTCGCTTTAATCAACCCTCATACAGGTCCTAATAGAGATTTTCTAGGGTCTAACAGCCCATGCTCTTAAACCCTAAACCCCACACCCTAAACCCCAAGCCTAAACCCTAAACCTCATGGGCTCGGCCGTGCAATCTGTCTTGGTGAGGTAGCCCCATTTATTGTTACCGCTATTATCATCCTCGAGCGGGCTAACAATCTATTATCTATAGTGCTGCTGGTCTTTTTCCGTTGCAAGCCCCTAGATGATCCCAGTCGTTCACGTCCTTCTTCAATTTCTTGTTCATCAGATCTGATGTTTATACAGAACATATATACATTCAGCATATTTAATGCTGAACCCTAAGCCCTAACCATAAACATCACGAAGCGCATTCAATACCAGCCAGTTTTACGAGCTGACGCAAACTAGGAACTGTGCCAGGCCGGCGGAAAGTCTTGCACAGGGATCCTTTTGGAGTTTAGGGTCTAGGGTACGGAAGTGGCATCGTTGTCCTTGAATTTGAGGGTCCAGGCACCCATAAATCATCTATTGTCCCAAGCCTGTACTAGCAAAGGTCCACAACCCCTTCGACCGCGTGACACATGTCTAAATACACAGGTCTCTACACTCCATACCATTCTTGATGTTCCTACGGTGGATGGAGGAAATCTTGCACCACGTAGGATCCCCGCAAAGAATCGTAATTATCATGATCAGGCATAAGAGGGTGGTGCAAGATTTCCTCCATCCACAGTCTGTATGCCTGTATTTCCCTCTAAAGTCGCCCAACTCTGATGATCCCTGGCTCCGTGGGTAACATCTGAGGCTCGCCTACTAGACCCCGAATCCTGAACACTAAATCTTTGTAGCCCAATACTACCCGTCTATTGGTAATTAAAGTCCTATATAGAGCCCTAGATTGAATGAACCTACCTAACCGCCACAAAGCCCCTGTATATCCTTAATGCAGACCTTTCATTTGCAAATGTATGAGCTGTAAGTCTTAATCCCTGAACCCTAAACCCTGTATATACACACAGACATATCTCCCAATACCTAAACCTTAGACCCTAAAATTCACAAAACCCCCAAACCCTGAAACTCTAAACCCCAAACCCTAAAACCCTGAACCCATGAAGCCCTAATCCACGCAAAACCCTAACCCCCTTTCTTTTGGGGATAGCTTCCACTATTGGCTATTAGAAATCAAAATTCCATATTAGGACCCTATTAAGGGTAGATTAAGGTACCCTTAAGGTCTAATAGCCCATACCCTAAACCCTACACCCTAAACCCCATAGTGGTTCTCAGGCTTGCCCACGCCTACCTGGAGCTGGGCCGTCGCGAACCGGGCCTTGGGCAACCTTTGGAGGCGGCCTGCGAGGCCCTGGGATTAAGAGGGGGGGGGTTTAGGGTTTGGGGTTTAGGGTTCATAGGGGTTATATTGGGTTTTAAAGGGGTTGTATTGGGATAATGGAACAGAAACTGGAAATTTCTATTTGGGGTTTAGGGTTTAGGGTCCCAAGTGAGTAGTATTTTATGTGGGGGTACTATGGTACCCAATATAGAGTAAGATTATATCCTCCTTTTGGGGTATAGTATTTTATACAAGGAATATTATCTTACCGGATATGAGCCAGGGCTTAGGATTTAGGGTTTAGGGTCTAAACTCCTTAAAGGGGGTCGTATAGGGGATTAGGGCAGTATTATCGGAGTTATTCAGGGGGGATACTAGGAGTTTAGGCTATGGCTCATATAGGGTTTTGTGCTTTGGGGTAGAAGAGTTTAGGGTTTAGGGTTTAGGATTTGGGGGTAGAACGGTATTTGGGGTTAACAGTCTAGGGCTTGGAGTTGCCCAAGCCTCCTACTTGGAGGTCCGTGATACCTGTAACCTACTTAGTAACTGTAATTATAACCTAAATATAAATTCCATAACTACAGTTACCCTAGATATAATTGGAGTATAACTACAGTTACGAAGTGGGTTATAAGTGCAATGGACCTCCGAGTAGTCTCTTGTTGGGCTTTATCTGGGATTAGAAGATACCACCCCAAAACAGAATACATAGGAGATTCTGGGTAGAGTCTGGAGCTTGGCGCTTGGAGTTTAGAGCATACTATATAGGGGGTGTCTAAATATAATGGGTTCTGCCCTTTGGCTTCTTTAAACAGGGATTTAAGTGTATTGGGGGCACTGCTTTAACCCTAAACTGGGGTCTCTGCTTCGCTTGCTCCTGCTCCTGCAGCTTCTGACCTCGTATCCAAGGGCTCTTACGCAGTTTCATTGTTTCAGTTACTCTTTGTTTGAGGGATGAAAATATACTGCTCAAAAGGAACCACAGAGGAGTTTTTGCGTACATAGCGGTGACAACAATTGCATGGCATGGTTGCAAGAAGAAAGCCGGGGAACCTAGATAGTCAGGTTCTAACTGCTGTTCTTGCCGCCGTAACAACCGCAGTCATTGATAAGTCAGATATCACATGAATCTCTATGCAATGCCTATGAAGCCAGAAGAGAATGATTCTTTTGAGCCCCCGAACCTACTGCAGGTAGGGGTTGAGGGTTGGGGGGGTTAGCTCAAAAAAAACTCGGGGATTTTTCCGCTAAACCCTAAACCCTACCACATGACCCCCAGCCCCTGGGCCCTCAGATCGGTATAAACCCTTATGTTACGTATGTTTCTAATAAGAGTAATGGTACATGTCTACCCCAAAAACCCTGAAGCTCAAAAGAACAGTGATGCTTACCTGGAAAAACTCAATGGCAAACTTTCCTAAGTAGTGAATGTGGGTCATATATTGTTATCCCTTGCAAAAAACCAAACCAACCGAAAATGAAACTACATGGAAGCCCGTGGCAAATACTAAGCCCTGAACCCTAAACCCTAAACCTTAAGTCCTAAACCCTCCGAAAACCTAAACCTGAACCCCTAATCCCTACATGTTAAACAACCCTACACCCTAAACCCCCAAACCCTAAGCCCCTAAGACCCTAAAAACTAAACCCCTAAACCCTAACCCCCCTCAGGTGCTCAGCGCAGGTTTGGCATCGGGCCGCCTCATCCGCAGCCACGCCGGAACGCGGGAACTCGCGGAGCGCGTGCAGCGAGTTCCCTGGCTTTGGGTTCAGCGCTTAGGGATTAGGGGTTTAGGGCTCAGGGTTTTAGGGGTTTGGGGGTTTAGGGGTTTAAGGCGTTTGGGGGTTTAGGGGTTAGAGGTTTAGGGGTTCAGGGTCTAGGATTCAGGGTTGAGCCTAATTAAGTGCCGATATGATGGTAATGATGCGGAAGCAAATGGGCCTCAGTGTTGCTATAGTATCATATTCCCCAACATTCAGGGTGCGCAGGGCCATGCAGCACTTTTAGTCTCCATCGTAGGACACTCTAACCCCGGGCCATTGAGGCTTTCAATAGCATGCTTAGGTTACTATTTATTGACTTTAGAGTTCACTGTAGGTACTATGGTCTGTACTATGTATTCCAGGGTAGGTCGGGAGCCAGGTTTTGGCGCATACCTAGAATTTGTAGCCCTAAGGGTCCAAGGACCCAAATAATAGGGTTTTAGGGCCCAAATACTATGGTATTTGGGACCTAAAACCCAACTATTTGGGTCCTTGGACCCTTAGGGTAGGGGCTGTATCGACCGTTTCCTGCAAGGGCCGGGAGGCTCTCGAGGTGACCGATGGTCGACCATCATTTGGTTGGTTGTCAAAATTATGGTCCCTTATTGGGTCCCTATTATAATACGGCCCCTAATATTTAGGGTACCCAAAAAGGGACCATAATTTTGACAACCAACCTTTTAGGTGCTAAAAAGAACATAAGTAAAAGCTTGATTGGGCAGGTCTCCGTACCATCTATACGGGATATCCACATCATTTGATTTGCTTGCCATAATTTCTTGGCCCCTCACGGCCGTTTCCTTTACGCAGAACCTCGTATGTACTTCCTTGTGGCTAGTATATTAGAACCCGTTACGTCCTCAAAAAAGCAGCGGAAACCCAAAAAGGAACTATATAGCAGTTCATGGTGAAGAGAATCATCATCTTGAACAAGGGTTAATGGATAAAATCCTGCATGACCTTATGTGCCCAAAACCAAGGGATTATGGTACAACAATGTATACTTAGAGTCATGCACGATTTTGTCCATTAACGGAAGCCCTCCAAAATTCTGGAAACAACGCTTCTTGGAACGCTGGAAGCATGATTTTGAGGAAGAGATGACTTCGGATCATACTGGATCCCAGAACCGTACGAAGATCGCATTCATTCGCATTCCATGTATTGCAGTCCCTCCTGAATCAGAGGTTCAAGAACGTGTCAATGTGTGCTATGAATCAGCACGGTCCAAAGAAGTCTGAAGCGACGTATTCCCCATAGCTAAGTACAGTCCCCCTTAAGTAGTTTCTAGGTACACAGAATATGGAGCTGCTCAATATCACAATAAGGTCCTCATATACCCCATAGTCCCCCTAAGTAGCATATGGGGTATATGTGGATCTGATTATGATATCTGGCAATTCCACATGCTATCTACTTATAGGCTTATAGGGTACTGTATCCCTACAAGCCTTTGAAGAGACGCAAACGCATCTTGTTTGGTTGTTCGAGGTTTAGGGTGTAGGGTTTAGGCATGGATGTGACTTTCCTGAATCAGGGCCGCAAGATCCCTAAGGTTGTGTTTCTACTTGCATACAGATCTCCATGCCAGCTTCCCCCATCTGTTGCAGCAGTAAGTTAGGCAAATAAACTCCCAGGTCCCCATAACAGTTGCCCCTTTTTTGCAGCACCCTCACCTAAATCCTAAACCCTAAACCTTAAAACCCTCGCCCTAAAACCCTAAACCCCAAATCCCTTAAACCCTAAACCCTAAACCCGAAGCCCCGAAGCAACTCTCAGGTACTTTCCCAGGAGCTCGGCCGGGTCCTGGTTGCTTTTGAGCGTGGCCGCGCCGCCCGGCCGAGAAACACAAGTAGCATGACATGTTCAGGGCTTAGGGTTGTAGGGGTTAGGGTTTCAGGACTTTAGGGTTTTGAGGGGGTTTAGGGTTTTAGGTT
>CAJNIZ010004869.1:51104-61399 GCA_905231905.1 Symbiodinium pilosum | reverse complement strand
CTACACTCCCCCAAACTTACATGGAAACCCATATAGTACCCTTTTAGAAGGACTGTGGTCTTTATAGGGCCCTTTTTGGGTTTCCATGTTAGTTTCCAGGAGTGTATCAACCTGAAGCCACTCAGGGCCATGCCTCGCACATGCTGCGCTTTGCCATGAGTGCCAGGGACAAGCAGGCGGTTCAGGGGGGCTTAGGGTTCAGGGTTTGGAGTTTAGGGTTTAGGGCTTAGGGTTTAGGGTTTGGAGTTTACGGTTTGGAGTTTAGGGTTTAGGGTTTGGAGTTTAGGGTTTTGGGTGTAGGGTTTAGGGTTTAGGGTAGGTAAAGCCTTCCCCGCAACATGAATGAGCCAGAGTGGAAATCCTTAAAGGGGTTATAAAGGGGAGTAGCAAACGGGTTATTATTAAGCGGGATATTAGGAGTTTTTCACTATAGCTCTCATGGCTGCTTATCATGAGGTATGGTACTCTACTCTACTCTACTGGGAGCTTCTGTTGTCCGGGATGGACCACTTTATGTTGATGCCTATGAGTGGTTTCGTAAAGCAGGGGTAACTGGCTAAGGTGTGTGTCAAGATGTTAGTTTCCCAAAAGAAGGGGACCCCAATATAGACCCCCAAATAGTATATTCCTTACTATAGGGACCCCCAAGAAGGTACCCCAAATTATGGGAAATCCCCAAATCAGGGTCTGCGTGGTCTCTTCGATCTTCATAGGATCCAAAGGATGGGCGTAATTAGGAACCCTGGAACCCTGCAGACCTTCTGAACCCTAGACCCTAACCAGTGTGGCTTAACTAGAACCAAAGAATTTTGAGGACCATAAACCCTAAACCCTGTGGCTTAAGTGGAACAATAGAAACAGGCAGTGCAGTCGGTGTGTGTAGAGGGGAGGGTTCAGTCTCAGATCCCTGAAGGCGTCGGAGATGCCAAAGGTTTTCACGCTGGTTCTTGGTTTAGGGTGCAGGGTCTATCTTAGGAGCACCCCCCCCTGTAATAGTGGTATAGCAGGAATATAAGAGGACCCTAGTATAATCCTTATTATCCATTATGGTAACTATTACTGGGTGGGGGGTCCACCTAAGGTCTATCTAAGGAAGTTTCAGGTAAGTAGGTTCCCGCGCCCTTCAATGTTGGGCAAGTGTTGTTTCGTAGCTACGAGGAGTGGGCCAGAAAACCCTAAACCCTAACTCCTACACCCTAAACCTGAAGCCCTAAACCCTATAAATCCCAAAGCCTAAACAGCTTTGAGCATACCAGGCCTGACATGTAAATTGCCCCAAGCAGACAGGGTGTCAAAGAAATCAGTGAGAAAACAAAGAAAACCTAGGCAGCCCAAGAACCCTTCAGTCAGTAAGGTGTCTTAAATCATGTTAGGAGCTCTAGTACGGTTTAGGAGAGTTCCTTCATCAAAGGCTATAATCCTACACTTCAAATCTTCTACATCCTCCTGTACCCTATATGACCCCATACCCCCTAATGCTCCCAAACTAAGGACTATAGGGACCATTATATGTAAGCCCTGCACCCAAAAGTCCTCAACCCTAAATGCCCCTACATCCTCCTGTTGATATTGAAAATCCTGCATGACCCTAGTATACTACAGTACCATTATTCCCAAAGAATAAGGTACCTAGGGTCATGCAGGATTTTTAGTATCCACCGTACGTCCTAATTAAGCCCTAAGCTTTTAATCCTTATCCTACACCCTGAACTCTTTGTGGAAGGCCCTAAGCTTTGCCATCATTGAGACCTGGCGCCTCTGCGGCCTCTTGGACTTAGAGTTAGGCGAGCATTCTGGGGTCTTCGAATAGCACAAGGATATGGTTTGAAGCTTTGGGGTTTAGGGCTTAGGGTTTAGAGTTCAGGGTTTAAGGCACACAGCTCAGCAGCTTGCCTTGCTACCTATGGGGATTGTTCTAAAGAACCCGGCAAAGAAGGCACCATTGAGAATAAATACCTTGCTTACAAGGGGATCCTAACCAAACAGGGAGCCCATTTGGGGGGCAGGTATTTGGAACACCTAACACACGGACAGGCTTTGCAAATAACAAGTTTACGTTTTCTGCCAGCCAACGGCGGGCCACAGATCTTCAGCCGTGCCGTGCAAACAGCTTCCGCAAAGAATTGGAGCACTGCCGTACCATTACCATGATGAAAGTAGTACGACTTCCCCACAGAATAACCCAGTAGAGATCCGACACATACTTAAGTCTGTAAACGCTAGGTATAGAAATCATGTTTATCTTGGGTTGTTTAGGGTGTACGCGGGAGAGAGACAGCAAGTGAACTGAGGCGACCTCCTCTTCCGCCGCAGCGCCCAATTCTCTGAAGTTGAAGGCATGCTATGGGATTCACTTGGGAGAACCGGCACAACCTCACCCAACCTCATCTTAACAGTGGTTTACATGTAGGATGGGCCCAAGTTGGCTGAGTTTCAGGTTCTGAACTGACTGTTAGTATTACTATATTGTCGTGTTTATTGTTGTTACTAATATTAATATTACTACTACTGTGAAATTGTTACTGTTATTACTACTGTAACTACTACTGATGTTATGGTTATTGTTACTATTGTGATTACTGCTTTTGTTTTGATTGTTGTTATTACTATTGCTACTATTGTTTTCTTATCATTACTATTTCAACAAATCGCCTAATTAAGGTTGGGAGCATTCAAGGCCATCTTAGAGTCATGGGTTGGGTTCGAGTTTTTGAGGTTGTGGAAATGAGGGTTTAGGGTTTGAGGGAAACCCTAGACCCTAAACCGCAATTCAGGGTTGGCCGATGACAGGCTCACTCAGGGTTTGAAGATGGATTTCAGATTAGGGCCTAGGGGGAATTACAGGAATGCGCTGTGGTGTTCCGTGTATGGTTTTTCTTGTCCACCTCGAAGCTCATATGTTCTACGCCCTAAACCCCACATAATGCAGCAAGCTCCATTTTCTTTTTTCATTTCTAAAGATCCTCAACCCGAAGCCCTAAACCCTAGGGAGTTTCGGGGTCCAGGGTGGGATGGAGCCCTGCGACCGCAGATCAAGGTCCTTGAAGATCGCTTCCATGTGAATTACAGATACTCCCGACTTCTTTTGCTAAGCCCAATGAACAGAATCAAACATTGTCCGCGCCTTTAGTCTTCAACTTTCCAAAGACTGGGTTACTATTCAGTAACTTAAATTAAGTTACCAGAATGGGTATATATATAGTAACTAATAGGGTTTCACCAAAATGGTAACTGAATTTAAATTCCTTAACAGCAACCGAGAAAAGGGCCGAATTCCTGGGGCGCGAGGCTCTCTCTGCTTTGATCTGGGCCGCATCGCCATGGAAGCACGACAGATGCACAATGGCGGCAAGCAGTGCCGTAGGGTACAACCCAAAGGGTCCATGTAGTTATCTATGTATATAGATATATATATATATATATCTATATACATAGTATACGTGTTGCCCTAAAGGAGTCACATGGGAACCCCCGGTGGGTACTAAGTATATACCATGTACTTACCTTAAACCCTAAAGCTTACATCTATGCTTTACAGCTGCATGGACGCAAAATCATTGCCCCCAGTGCTGCCACTGCGACCACCGCGACCACCACGGCCGCCAACATCACCTAGTACCACCTCTACTGCTGGGTGCTAGTAGGGAATGAGGGAGTACATGTATGGTTCAGGCTTAGGGTTTCGGGTTAGAAGCAAATACGGGAATATAATATCTAGGGAGTTTATAGCGACAATGTAGGGTGACCAATGAGTATACTACTAGCAGTCCTACTCCTCCTCTTACGGTTATTTCTGTCACTGATTGATTAATCCCGTCCGGGGTTGAATGTAGATACTGCCCCCACCCGGTAGCAGTCTATAATGGGCTCATATTGAGGGCATCATATAATATTCGTATTGGAATCACTATCCAACTATTCCCGGCTGGGGGCAGTACCCAAGGTGGACTAATACATTCGTGTTGTTAGTCGCTAGTTCGCGCTCCGCCCATGGAAAAGGTCTCATCAGTAGCAGCGTTGTCACTACTAGTAGAATGTGTTGCTGTTAAGGACCTTACATTAAGTTACTAGAATAAGGGAACCTTGCCATGTCTAGTATTACCACTATAGTTATCAGTCCTATTAACTATATACCGATATTTTGTTAACTTAATTCACATTCCTTAGCAGCAACCCAGTGGAATGGAATGATGGTGTTCGGAGGCTGAGGTTATCTTTTGGGAATGGGTTTGGGGTTACCCTAAACTCTGAGCCGCTTTATAACGTGCCAGCCTTCCGAGTCAGGCGCGGGGTATTTCATACAGCGATATACAGCACGACCAGGATTTTTCGCAGGAAAGCCTGAAATTGTGTGAAATTGTGTTTCTTGTTGGTGTTCACTTGATCCGAGGATACCATACAACCATGGGTCAGGCGTAGACGACTTGCTTCTAGTTCCCCTAGGAAGGCATGCTTACAATCGTTTTGCCAAGTTGCGATTTCATAAGGTCCCCGTCAACTAAGTCGTCTCAAGAAGGTTTTACCGTGGATGGAGGAGATCTTGCACCACTTGAGATTCTCCAGTGACTGTCTAGGGTATAAGAGGCGGTGCAAGATTTCTTCCATCCACATCCCTCAGCCCTAAATGCCAAGCCCTAAGCACGCCAAAGTGAAAAAGGTTCGGATGAAGGCCCCATGACTTGGATACTGCCCGCACTCGGTAGCAGTTAGAAAACCGTTTTAGGATATGTCTGCATTACACTAGGAATAGATAGACCCCGAAGTAGCAACCCAGTTTGTGTCAGATTTACCTGTTGGTCCACGTTTGAGCAAGGACCCAGGCCCCACGAACCCTCAGCCGTTGACACCCTAAACCCTAAACCCTAGTTCCTAAAGGGGCGCGAATGCGGGAGAATCCAATGGAAAAAAAGAGAGCAGGAGATGACATGGAAACTCGAGCTACATAGAGGTTCTCCAACCCCTCAAAACCAGGACCCTACTTTATTGTGACATGGCTAGAAGCGGAGCCCGAAGGTTTGGGATTGGGGTAGCCAAACCTGCCCTAAACCCTATAGCCTAAACCTTCTGCTGCTTAACTTCCTGTTTGGTTCTTTTTGGGTAGTATGGGTTTAGGGTTTTAGGGTTTAGGGTTCAGGGTTTAGGGTTGTAGGGTTAAGGGTTTTGGAGTTTAGGGTTTCAGGGTTGAGGCTGTGCGACCCAGTACCATGAAACCGTAAGAAGCCCAAAAAGGAATTGCGTTAGCTCCATACCCTAATGCCGCCATGATATTGCATCCTCCTACATCCCAAGATAACCTCTATTTTCCCCATAACCCAATAAATTCTAAACCCAAAACGAGCCTTCGAGTAGCTCAAAGAACCCATGCCTTTAGAGGCTTCCGCAATTCCTTTCAAGAGCTTTGGTACTCCATTCTACATTTTGGTAAGCCCTCAACCTTAAACCCTAAACCCCGAGCCCTAAAGTTTAAACCCTAAACTCCAAACCCAGGTACCTGTCACTTGTGGTGGACTCCTCATGTGCCTCGACGGGTCTGGCGCAGCTGATGTTGCGGCAGATCTACGAGCAGCAGCCTGGTTGGTTTAGGGTTTAAGGTTCAGAGTTTATAAGGGGTTTAGGGTTTCAGTTGGGTTTCGGGTCTAGGGTTTGGGGTTTAGGGTTTGGGGGTGTAGGTAGTGGGATCGCAGTATGAGGTTTCATGGGCTCGAGGGTGTATCTTGTGAACAAGACGGTGACAATGTTTATTTTGGGTCCTCAAATGGAGGTTTAGGGTATAGGGCTTAGGAGCTTGCCAAAGCAATGGAAGCTCAGCAGTACAGAAAATGGTTGGAAGCAGGCTTTCCCTACCTACAAGTCCACGTAATGGGTTTAGGGTTTAGGGTTAAGGGTTAGGGTTTATGGTTTAATTGCGGATTTGGGTAGCAGGTTTTGGGCAGGTTTGGCTCTCCAGTACTTGGACCTTAAGCGGTGTCTGTGCATCTTCATGTATCCCCATATATCCTAGGAGGACCCCCCACCCTGTAATAGTGGTATACTAAGAATAGAGGGTCCTAATATAGTCCCTATTATCCCTTATAGTCACTACGGTGAATACTAAAAATCCTGCGTGACCCTAAGTGCCTTATGCCTTGGGAAATATGCGACTATAGTATACTAAGGTCATGCAGGATTCTTAGTATCAACAGTATTACAGGGTGGGGGGTCCACCTAACATATATCTCTCTAACCCCTTCGGACCGGAGGGAGCCTGATTTGAGTCAGGGCTTAGGGTTTAGGGTTTTAAGGTTTAGGGTTTAGGGTTCCGGGTTTAGGGTTTAGGGTTTAGCATTAGGAGCCCAGAGCTTTCATAGACGTCCACAACCCTGAACCCTAAACCTTCAGTACTCAGTAACAGTTGGATAGTAGTTATATGGTTATATATATAGCCCTTAGTAGGACCCCTAATATAGACTGTTACTGGGTGGGGGCAGTACCCAACCTGAACCCTAAACCCATTCGCATTTGCAGGTAGTTGAAGGCCCAGGCCTCGGGTGTACGGCTTAGAGTTCATCGTGCTCGTAGATTTATTGCAGGACCGTAGTTTTCCATAGTACCATACCAGGGTTTTGGATCCAAAGGGCATGCTGGCTTTTACTGGGTTGCTGTTAAGGAACTTAAATTAAGTTACTATATTGGGGAAACCCTATTATTTACTATATGTACCCATTATGGTAACTTAATTTAAGTTCCTTAACAGCAACCCAGTTTAGTATCAGCCCTATCTCTCCGTTATGGGACACTCTTATGAGGCACTTTTCAGCTTGAGTATTGCAAGACTAAATGAGGTGGGCATGCGACTTGACTTGACACCGGCGTTTTGTCCATGACCCCTCTACAACATGATGCTTTTGCCATCGATGGAGGGATTTCCATACCTGGGGGGGGCCGCAGGTTAGACCCAAAACCATAAACACAAATCCCTGACGCTTAACCCAAATCCCTGACTCCAACTGCCCAAACCCTAAAAGCCTATACCCTAAAGCCGAAGGGCTTTTAAGCTGATTTTAACCTTGGCGTAACAACCCTGACCTTTTGCAAGGCATAGCGCTTTTGCAAGCCCTGGCATCTTGGCAAGTGGAGAAGCAGGTGATACAGGGTGTTATAAACAGCTTATGTAGAAACATGTCCGGATTTATAGTCCCCCTTAAGTAGATAGAATATGGCTTTTTGTATATTATAGTAAGATCCCCATATACCCCATATTCTATCTACTTAAGGGGGACTATAGGGGTGTATAGGGGGTTAAGTATATGAGCCTGGGACCCTTCTGATGATGAGTTGTATTCGGGCTACAGCGGTTGAGGATTTAGGGTTTAGGGTTTAGGGTTTAGGACTCAAACTTCGATATGAACACTTCTATGATGATTTGTCACCCTTGATAAGCCGGTTCAGAAGTTAGCTGAATGAAGGCCACCACGCGCCGAGTTGTGAACAAGAAAGGCAATATGACGCAAAATCAAGACAATCCGGTATGATCCTTGAGAAGGACCGGTGTAAGCATATCCCCTTGTCATGAACCCAAAGGTAGCCCGAAGACAAGTCTTGGCTTGTTGTTGTTTTGCAAAGTTGGGTCCAGGCTTTCCGCAGATTGCTCTCGCAAAGTTATTGGGTTGCTGTTAAGAAACATACATTGTTACCATAATGGGTATGCGCAGTATTAATGTGATTTCCTTTGGATTATCATAAGGTCCTTTTATCATAAGGTCCTTAACAGCAACCTAGCATATGGCTCAGGGATTTGCAGGGTCAAGCATTGCAACCAGAGCGTAAAGAAGCAAATGCGCAGTAACCCATACCTGCTTTCAAGCTTGCACAGTTGTGAACCCATGGAACAAAGCTCAAAAACAAGCTTCTGCAGAAGTCTTGAGTCGCGAAATCATATGCGCGAACCCCTAAACCCTACTAAACCCCAAATCCAAACCCTAAACCCCAAACCCAAAACCCAAGCCTTTCCTGTTCATGACGAGGCCAGAGAGCAAATTGGGCCGAGCAAGTGCGCTCGCCAAGCTTCCAGCTAGACATACAGGCACATCCAGGGCTCGAAGATATGGTCACATTGGGGTCATATTGGGATAATGCAAAATAATATGGAAACTACTATATTGGAAGCAGGGTTTATATTGGGGCTGTACAGTCAGGGCTCAAAGAAAGGGTCCCTTAGGGTTTAGGGCTTTAGTGTTAGGGTTTGGGGTTTAGGGTGTAGTTCCATTGGGACATAAAGGTGTATCAGGTGAGATTGTAGGGAGATGTATATAAGGGCTTTCAAGGGATACCTATATAACCCGGACAAAGAAGACTTCATGGAACATAACCTGCACATGGACATCGAAACTGGAATTGCGCAGTGGCTTATAGCTGTTGTAGGTAGGGATAATTCGGGGTCTCTTTTCGGGGGTCCTCAGAATGATGATAACTATAGTAGCATATTGGGATATGTAGGGGCTCCCCTGCTTCTGGAAACTCCGATTGCATTATCATTGCAGTTGTTGCAGCTGGTGGTGTTCAAGTTTCTAACCCTAAACCCTAAGCCCTTTTTTTGTGATTGTGATGGAGAGTTTAGCGGTCCGGGGCTGGCATCTATCCTTGACACACATGAACCTCTGAGCTCCGATCCCAGCATTGAATTGCCGAGGGTTTAGGGTTTAGGGTTTTCAGTCGTCAACTTCGAATTTGCACGCCGCTGCACACCGCACTTTTGAGCTGGATTAGGTCAAGCCTCAAGTACAAGGCCCTTTGCGTCCCCCGATATGGCTGGGCCTGAGTTGTTATTCTATTTGGGGTAGAAATACCATGAACCTCTACATAGTTCCCGTCCTTTATTGTCAACCTTCCCTCCCCTACACTACTGCATTCTCCTCAGGTTTCATAATGGTGCGGGTTGCTTATGATCAGGGGTTGATTAGACCCTGAAACCTAAACTCTTTAGTAATCCAGAGAGGTCTCCAAGTTTTCCATTCCCTATGTACCCTTACGTGAAACCCTAAACCCTGAACCTAACTCCTAAACTATGGGTTTACAGGCGGTGCAGCTTGGGGTTGAGGTAGCTCTGTCTTGCAGGGGCCCCCCTAAACCCTTAACCCTAAACCTCCTAAATCCCTAAACCCCCAAACCCTAAACCCCTAAAGCCCTAAACCCCCAAACCCTAGGGTAACCCATAACCTCCTAAATCCTTAAACCCCCAAAGCCCTAAACTCCTAAACCCTAGGGTATAGGTGGTTTAGGGTACTGCCACCATGCCGAGACTCGTCCCCTTTCGGATCTCGAGCGTAGCAAGTGCAGCTTTTCTACCCAGGGAGCCCGATACCCCTTGCATTAATTAAGGTTTCTGCTATAGGGTTTAGGGTTTAGGGTGTAGGGTTTAGGTAGACCCTAAGTAATAGTAGGGTTGAAGGCATACGCCTTAAATCATATATTTGATCCTACTATCATCTACCCCAGAGTACTCTAGAGCCCTCAAGAAGGTAAAGATACCAACATATTATGTCCCAAGCTCTAGGTTGCAACTTAAAGCCTCCTAAATCCTAAACCCAACTAAACAAGGTACCCCTTAATCAAGCGGAATTGGGGCTCTCGGGGGTCCTACAAAAGGGCTAAACCCTAAACCCTAAACCCTAAATCCTAAACCCTAAACCCTAAAAGGGATCCGCTGCCTGAAGCCATGACCACGGAGATTGAGATTAGCATCCAAGCTGCTGATGGCTCATCCACCACGATGCAGGCTGGGGGAGGTTTAGGGTTTAGGGTTTTGGGATATTGGAAATCAAATGGAAACTACTACTTGGGGTTTAGGGCTGGAGGGTTTAGGGCTTGAGAGTTTAAGGTTTAGGGTTTAGGGTTTAGGGGTTGAGGGTATAAGGGTTGAGGGGTTTAGGGTTGTTCTTCAGGACCTTAGAATATATTTGGTTTTGGCATGGATCTAGAGTAATTAAATAAAGGTGTCCCATAGTGGTAACTTGCTCTC
Organism: Symbiodinium pilosum; assembly: GCA_905231905.1. NCBI lineage: Eukaryota > Dinophyceae > Suessiales > Symbiodiniaceae > Symbiodinium > Symbiodinium pilosum. The sequence continues at coordinate 51,402 of CAJNIZ010004869.1, read as the reverse complement.
AGTTCCCTGGCCCTGAACCCAATAAACCCAATACACCCAATAAACCCTAAACCCTATCCCTGGCCCTGAACCCAAAACCCCAATACACCCAATAAACCCTAAACCCTATAAATCCTATCAACCCTAAACCCTGCAGGTCGAGACCGGCACGACTGCTGCCGCCATTTTGGATGATGAAGCTTTCAAGGGGCCAGCAGGTTACTGGGTTGCTGTTAAGGAACTTAAATTAAGTTACTATATTGGGGAAACCCTATGATTTACTATATATACCCATTATGGTAACCCTAAACCCCAAACC
>CAJNIZ010004869.1:29185-51094 GCA_905231905.1 Symbiodinium pilosum | reverse complement strand
ACCCTAAACCCTATACCCATTATAGTAACTTAATTTAAGTTCCTCAACAGCAACCCAGGTTACACCGCGCGTCTGGTCACCGAGACTGCTGAAGCCCTGGAGCCCAGCAGCCAAATTTGGGAGCCCCAGGCCAGGCCCCTCAAGGTTACTAGGGTTAGGGGTTTAGGGTTTAGGGTTTAGGGTTTAGAGTTTGGGGTTTAGGGTTTAGGGTTTAGGGTTAGGGGTTTAGGGATTAGGGTTTAGGGTTTAGGATTTAGGGTTTAGGGTTCAGGGTTTATTACCATTACTTAGGGTTTGGGGGCGGATTTTGGGTTTTAATATTTTAAAATTGTAAAATTAAGGAAATTTGGATACTCTAAGTAATGGTAAGTTTATATGGGCTTGAGGGTTTAGGGTCCAGGGTTCAGAGTTTAGGGTTTCAGGTTTAGTTAGGGTTTGGGGTTTCGGGTTTTGGGGTTGAGAGGGGGGGGTTAGGGGCGTTTTACGGGATACCTTTTGAGGCTGGCTGAGGAGAATGGGTTGCATACCCCCATGAACCCAAAACGCAAAAGAAACTATTTACTAGGTTTAGGGTTTAGGGTTTAGGGTTGCCTTTTGAAGCCCTACATATCCCTATGCACCCTAGAAAACCCTCAGGTCCAGGTCTGGACTCTGAACCCATAAGCGCTCAAACCTCTGAGCCTTGAATTCTGAACCTTATGAGCACTAGAAACCCTAGAAACCCTAAACCCCTAAACCCTAAACCCCTAAACCCTAAACCCTAAACCTCTAGAAACCCTAAGCCCTACATCCTATAAACCCTGAACCCTATGAGCCCTAAACTCTGAAACTTATAAGCCCCAAGCCCTGAAGTCTTGACCCTAGAATCCCTTCAAAACACCAGAACCTTTAAAGCTCGTAGACCCCAAACCCTAGAGAAACCCTCCCTGAATCCTAAGCCCTTAGAAGCCTAAAATCCCTAGACCCTAAAATTCCTAAACCCTAAACACTATAATTTCCAAAGCCCCAAACCCTAACATTCCTCAACCCCTAAAAATTCCTAAGCCCTAAACCCTATGATTTCCAAAACCCTAAATCCCAAAGTTCCCAAACCCTCAGGTCCTAACTCTGATCCGCTTCAAGCATGTCATCCAAAGTGCAAGCAGGCCTCCAGGCGCTTGGGACCCTCTGGCTTACTGAGGGTTTAGGGTTTGGGGGATTGACTTGGAGGGTCAGGGGGACTTAGTAAGTAGGTTTAGAACCCCTATACCCCATATAGTAATCCTAGCTATCCCCCTTATTAACCCACTTACTAAGTCCTCCTGACCCTCCAAGTAGGGTTTATAGGGTCTGGGGGTGTAGGGTTTAGGATCTGGGTTTAGGGTTTAAAGCCCCCAGGTTCCTTAGGACCTGGGGTTATGAAGGGCTACCTGAAAAGGGGTTTTCTAGGGTTCAGGGTTAAGGGTGATGAAACTAAGTTTAAGGAGTCTATAGGGATATACGGGGTCCAGGGTTTAGGGTTTAGGCTCTAGTTTGGGGACTCTGGGTTACTATAAGGGGTTCGGTAGCCTACTTGTATAGGAGTACAACAGGGTTATACTTGTAATGGGCTCCTCAAGGCGAGATAGTAAACACCACCTAACTCCAGAGTCCCTCATAGCAGGCTCTGGAGGAAACGTGGCTTTCAACCCTAAACTCCAGCAGGCCCTGGCGGAAACGTGGTTTTCGTCGAAATTCCGGATGGCACAACCGAAATCGCTCAGGCCGCTTTCGAAGGCTGCCGATAATCCAAGGTTTATCCTCGAAAGCGCGTTCTAAACTCCTCAAAGGGGGGGGTGACATAGGGGATTATTTAGGGGACTATTGTAAGGTTTATTAAGGGCAAACTAGGAGTTTTTTCACATGTCCCTATAACCCCCTGAAGGGACCTAGAGCCCTAGAAGCTCTGGGACTTAAATGTCAAGGTTCTTATAGCTTTAGAGTTTGACCAAATAGGTTGCGACATGCTGTTGGAAGTGGAGATCCCCGAAACCGTGACAAGCATCGGAGACGGAGCCTTCAATTTCTGCAGCGCGTTGGAGAACATCAAGATTCCTGGCTCTGTGACCAGCATTGGGCATCAAGCTTTTCGTGGTTGTAGTGAGCTGAAGCACGTGGATATCCCTGCCATGGTCACCAGCATCGGCGCGGCAGCGTTCAGGTATTGCAGAGCACTTGAGAGAGTTACCATTCCTCCCTCCGTGACCAAAATTGGTGAGTACGTCTTTGGTGGCTGCAGCGCCTTGATACATGTAGAGCTCTCTGAATCAACAACATACATCAGCGAGGGTGCATTTGACTTCTGCAGTGCCCTGGAGAGCATCAAGATCCCAGGCTCCTGGCTTGCTGTTAAGGAATTGAATTCAAGTTACTATCATAGGGAAACCATATTAATTACTACATATACCCACTATGGTAACCCCAAAACATATATACCCATATTGATATGGTAACTTACGTTATATCCCCTAAACCCTAAACCCTAAACCCCAAACCCTAAACCCTAAACCCTAAACCCTGAACTCTAAACTAACCCTAAACTAACCCTAAACCCTAAACCCCAAACCGTGAACCCTAAACCCAGTTCCTTAACAGCGGCCCAGGCTCGGTCCGAAGCATTCACGCTTTTGCCTTCCGCGGTTGCGCGGCCCTGAACCCTAGGGGTACTGGGAAATATTTTTGCTTACCTGGACCCTGGATGTCTTACCCTTTTGGGGGGTATACCCTACAAATCTATGGGACATTATGGGATTTCCTGGGGGTACTTGGAAATAACTTTTACGTTTTGCTTACTATAATCCTAAGGAACAGCCAAAATTATGACTTTTACTCGGGTTCGAAGTTCTCCATAGGAAATGTGTGGAGATCCCGGCGTCGGTGGTCCAGATTCGGCAGAAAGCCTTCAGCTACTGGGCTGCCAATTAAGGAACTTGGGTCTTAATATAGGGATAATGGAAGGTTACATAGGGTTTAGGCTTCAGGGTTTAGGGTTTAGGCTTTGGGGGTTCAGGGTTTAGGGTTTGGGGTTCAGGGTTGCTGTTAAGGAACTTAAACTAAGTTACCATAACATGGGTATATAGTAAACAAAACGGTTTCCTTCTCATAGTAACTTACTTTAATTTCCTTAGCAGCCCCCTTAGTCCCTGAACCCTTGATACCCTATGTAACCCTTAACCTTACAATCCCTGAATTCAAGTTCCTGAACAGCAACCTTAGACCCTAAACCCTATATACCCTATGTAACCCTGAACCCTGCACGAACCCTAAACCCCAAACCCTATGTAACCCTTAACAGCAAAAGAAAGGTTATTGCAGCTCGCTGGAGATCAAGATTCCTAGCTCAGTGACCAGCATCGGGCCTGACGCTTTCGAAGGCTGCAGATCGGTGAGCCATGTAGTAGAGCCCTAAATACCAGGACGGGTATGTAGAGGGTAGATGGAGGGTCTGGGTAGTTATCAATCCCTAGATTCTTTGCATGATATTTGGTTCTGCGGCAGTATTGGTCTTTGCTAGTTTTCGTGCAATTTGTGGTGTTTAGATTGGTTCAGTCCGTAGTATGGGTACAGTTATAGGTAGCTGTAGGAGCAGGAGTCGTAGTAGCAGCGGCAGCGACAGTGATACGGGCAATGCATTTTCTGACCTGCCCCTGCAAATGGACATGTGAGCTATAGTCTAAACTCCTTAAAGGGGGTCATATAGGGGATTCTATAGGGGACTACTATAGGGTCTATTAAGGGGGATACTAGGAGTTTAGACTATAACTCATGTGGAGTTATGTAGGAATTTGGAAGCCTAAGCCCTAAATCTTATTGTGCTTGGCTCTTTTTTGAGGAGGTTGAGGCTCCTGCAATATATCATGTAGGGGTTAGGAGGACCCCCCACCCTGTAATAGTGGTATAATAGGAATATAATAGGACCCTAATACCATCCTCATTATCCCTTATACTCACTATTACTGGGTGGGGGGTCCACCTAATTTTGGAGATAAAGTGATGACCACAGTTTAGGTCCTGGGTTCCGTGTATGGGTAGTTCCCAAAATTAGGGTCCATTTGGGTACCCCGAAGTATTAGGTGCCGCAATGAAACATCCTCCCAAAAAGGGCCTGTAATTTTCAGAACGACTCATATGAGCATCTTAGGTTGCGGGTATAGGATTGATCTCCTGAAGTACTACATGGTCTGTTTTCCCTAAGGGATGGATTCCATGCCGTAATGCATTTTTTTGTGGGGTCTCTTCCCCTAAGGGTCCAGGTACCTAATAATCATATACTTACCTAAAACCTATACCAAAATCACTATTACCCCAATCCCAAGTACCTAATTATTGGGTACATGGACCCGCTGGGTTCAGCACATGCCTGAAGTGTGCCTTGCCATGCCTTTGGCTGCAGCAGTCGGCTGAGTCGTCGCGGTGCCTGGCACACATGTAGCTTCCAGGTTCAAACGGTTTAAGGGGACTAGGAAGCATTTAAACCCAAGCATTCAAACATTAAGGTAGGGTTCTTATTGTAAAGAAGTTAAATGCCTATAGTTCCTAAAACGGTTTAAGGGTTTAGGGTTGGATAATGGGGTGCACCAAGTAGACCTCAATCATTTTGCTTAGTTAGGTCCCTGTTATCAAGAATCCATTGAGTCATTTGGGCAATATTATGGTACCAATATGGTCATCGGCTATAGGCTATGTAGGGGATGTATAGGGCTTAAGGTTTTGAAATAATGGATGGGATGAACATGGAAAAGAGGACGGGCAATTCAATGGAAAGTATTTTCATACAGAGGCTTAAAGGGATAATTACGAATATCATGGTCTAACTGTGTTAAAGGGTACCTCGAATGGACTTCAACAGGTGGTTTTCTAGGCTCCTATATTACAAAATCCCAGAAAGTGTAGCTACAGACACCAGTTTCCATTTAATGTTTGCGTTCCTTTTCCATTTGATTCTCCATGGAAATCCCTGAAACCTCTATTCCCACGCATTAGCCAGTCAATGAGCAGCGCCCAAATTAACAAAAAGCCTGGAAAGTGATCCTGGAGCTCTCGATTTAGTGCTGGTCGCAGGCTTCCTCCGTGCCAAAAAACATGCCCTCTCACAGTTTGAGGTTCAGGGTTTGCAAAATGCTGGTGCAGCTTCGAGCAAGTAATAAGCCCCACACGCTAAGCCCTCAGCAAAGCACTTCGCAATACGATCTTGAAATCTGGGCGGTGCTCAAATCTGAACTTGCTGCAGACTGTGTTGACTCTAAAAGGTGATACATACGTTGCACGCTAAACCCTAAACTCTTAGTAAAGCCCCAAACTCTGAACCGCACACCCTGAACTCTAAATCCTGAGCCCTAAACCCTAAACCCTGAACACACTCGAAACTCTTAGTTGTCAATACCATGAAGGCCCCCTGAGCATCCCTTACTCATCCCCTTTCCTTGATATTAAGCCCCCCCACTACCCAAATATCAAGTAGTTTAGGGTTTAGGGTATTACATACCACCATGAGAGTACGTAATAGTTCTAGGGGGTAAGGGATTCATCATTTGATCACCCGTGTACTTGAGCGGCGGCAGGTGAATGAGACCCTAACATGGAAAACATGCTTAGGAACTGAGTGAAATGACCTTCAAGCTTTGGGGGTACATACTCCTACTAGAAATTGGAGGGTTTAGGGTGTAGGGTTTAGGGTTGTTTGGGGTTGAAGGTTCACAGTCACCAAGTAGTAGGAGTTATATGAGACCTTTTTACGGATAGTTATTGCAAGGTGCAATGTCCCACGGTATACCACACCCTATTATAATTAGAAGGCCAACCGTTTTGGGGCCAGAAAACTCATCAGCTAGGTATTAGATGGGTTTAGCGTTTAGGGTTTAGGGTTTAGGTGACCCTGCAAGAAAACACCAGAGGCCATATAGAGATCTACCCTCAACGACTCAAAAATACGTCACTATATAGTCCCTCTTAAGTAGATAGAATATGGCTTTGGGTATGTTCTAATTACATCCCCATATACCCCATATTTTACCTACCTCAGGGGGACGAAAATCCCCCAAGCCCTAAACCCCAAATAGTAGTTTCCATTTTTTCCATCATCCCAATATAACCCCACATTCTGTCTATTTCAGGTGGACTATAATACAACACTTCAGGATCCGTCACATTGCAATTCTCCTTGGGACCCAGGTGGGACCTTAGACCCTTAACCCTTTTGGGATTCCCTGATGCTCCTATTCTAAGTACCTACAGGGTTAACCCTTAGTAAGGGTGAACCTCCTCTTTATTCGGAAGCTCGTCTTAACAGTGTTTTTTTTGGGCTTCCACTTTAGTTTAGGGGAGTATATATCTGTATCTATGTATATATATCCCTCAAATTTGCATAAATTTGCAGCTTTTACATCCCTCTACACTCCCCCCCCTCAAAATCCCTTGAAGCCCCGAACCTGAACCACCCCTATATAATCCTCCCGTAATATCTACAAGCCCTGAACCTTCAGTAAACTCTACATGCCTCGATGTAGTCCCCCGAAATCCCCCTAAACACAACTCTAAATCTCTAAGCCGAAAAGAACCCTTATATATAAATTGATATGTCCGCTGTATAACCTAATTTACTTCCACCCTGAACCCTACAGCCTAAACCCCGAACTCTAACCCCCAAACCTTAAACTCTAAGCGCAGATCAAGGGTTATTAGGAGGGACCCCTAGAAGGGACCCCTAATCCCACTACCTTATATAACCCTTATATAGGCCCTCCCCATCTTGATATGTAAATTTTCTCCAAGCTTAAAGCCACAGACCATCTTGACATGCAAAGTCTCTTCAAGCGACGCCCCTCCCCCCAACCCCATATTACATGCAAATTATCTTCAAGCGAAGCTGCTCCCCCCCTCCCTACCCCCATCTCGACATGCAATTCTCTTCACGTGAAACTTCCCCAATCTTGGCGATGCTCCCCCCCATCTTGGCGTGCGAATTCTCACATTCTCTTCAAGCGCAGCTCGTCTCCATCTTGACATGCAACTTCTCTTCGAGCACTGATTAATCCGGCGGGGGTTTACTATAATAGGTCGGGCGCGCACATTTGGCCGGTTGGACGGTTGGACGGCTTACTCCGGGGTTGTTGATTAATCACGCGTTGACATTAGTCTTAACCCTGGCCGTTGCCCTCCGGAGTTTGAAGGGCGCCCTAAGCTCGTAAACCCAAGCCAAGGAACCGAAGACCAGCCGGACAGAGAGCCAGCCACACAGGCCAAGCGGTTCAGTTTGTACATAGTCCGTGTTGCGCCGGGAGCTCTCAACACTGGCGCAAGCAGGAAGCTGCGATGACGTACTTCAAGTCCATGCCGGGCAAGAAAGTCGTGCAACTTGCCCTGCAGTCCGCATTCGTGACATGCTTCATGTGTAAGGGCTTGAAATGTGGCGGGCAAGCTGAGAATCAAGAAAACATGGGCGGAAGGCAAGTACGACAGGACACTCGGATTGAATGCGTTGCTTTGATTTGCAAAGTGCGCTTGGCCGTTCTGTTCTTTAACGCCGAGTTTGGCCTAACGTGTTCGGCTCTATGTGGCCCACCGCTTGTGACATAATTTGGCTCGGAATTGGAAGTTGTTTTCAAATTGTCTGACCCAAAGGAAAGGCAGTTTGATCATCCGCGGGACACCGCCATATGCAGAGAATCCGCAGCCTGGCTGCAGAGCCGATGTTGTTACTGACCCTGTCAGCAGCTGGACACACATTTGAGCCGAGGCTTTCTTCCGGCTGGCAATGGTTCCAAAATATCGAGCCTCGCTTGGCGGCCACTTGGCGGCAAGTAGATGCCCGGTCAACTGCCTGTGGGCATCTCCTCACGCAGGCCGTTTGCGTGCAGATTCAAGCTCTCCTGACGGATTTTGGGGCTGCCTTGAGACAAAGGACATATACCAAGAACACCATAGAACACCAGCGCTCCTGCCCACAATGGCCCAGAAACGAGAAGCGCAAACCTATTCTCCAACACTGTCCAGATGCATGTTTTTTTTGCGGGAAGTGTTGATTGGTGATGGGTCTTCGGCACGCATGCCCATGGCATGGCAACATCGCTCAGCATCCACAATGAGGTAACCTTGCAAGCTTCTACAGACCCATCCTGTAGTGGCTTTGATCTTAGATGTAGCAGGGATATGGTAAACTTGATCGTGCTTTGGTGATCTTCTCGCTCTTGCGCGAGGTTTTTCTTTCAGATTGAGACGCGTCCCCGATTATGTTAACATGTTCTATAGCCTCGGCTTGCCCCAGTTTCCTGATGAATCGGTCCCTTTCCATCACTCGCTACACTGCTCTGATATTGTTGGTGGTGCGCAAGCTGAGTTAGATCTTTGGGTGCCTGCGCTGGCGACATCAGTTGCATGCCGCTTGATCCCGTAGAGGAACAGTAAATAATACGAATAAAGAAGGTTCGCTCGTCTTTAAGCTGCTCTTGGCAGTCTTTCTTCTTGTGCTGATGATGCTATGAGATTGATGTTGGCCTTCCTCATCATTTCCGAATCCTGCCGTCCCTCATACTTCGGGTAGCTAGGTTCACCATAAGACCTGAAAAACACATGGCAACTTCTACAGGAGGTTGCCACTCCAGTTCCCCGACAGAACTCAATATGTGCGACGCATCCAGCAGGGCCGGTGTCACCAAGCTGAGGCCCCGGTGACCGATCAGGTGTTGGAGGACCTTGGCCACCAGCTGGTGGGGCCATTGAATCTTGTTCCACCGGTCATGCAGATGAGGTGACTTGCCGTAAGCTGGCTCGGGAAGCATGTGCTGCCAGCTTTGGTGTCAAATAGTGCCCAATGTCCAATGAGAACAACGTAGGTGTGCCTAAGTTTGTTCACACTGCACCTGACAAATCCAAGGGTCGGCGATACGATGATCGCCCGTGTCTTGCGCCAGAAGGAGTTGATTGTCTTTCACTTTTCGCAAATTGCTGCCGCTGGCTTGCGAGGAAGTTTACATCGTTCCACCCGAAGATTTCAAGCCCGATGGTGAAGACGACAGCTTCGAATGTGGTTCACAAGCTCATCTTATTTGTTGCGTGCCAGCCGATTTGGCGCAGAGCCGCAGCCGTCTGGTCGATTTCCCAAGGTTTCGGGAAGAAGGAAACACCATCATAAAAACCAGAGGAGAATTCACCAAGAAGCTGGACGAGGATAGCAACGAAAGTGATGATGATTCTGATGAGGACGTCGACGTCAATGCATCCGGCCAACTGGCAGTTGCACATGTTCTTCCATTGCCCATGACGACTAATGTCAAACTGCAGTTTGTTTTAACTCCTTGAGCAGCCGCAGTGCCTGTTGGCGCATGTTCCTGCAGCCCGCGCGAGCGACCAACATGCATGCGAGCCCAATGTGTCGGCTCACTATCATCAGCAGGAAGACGATGTTTGTCCTTGCAATTCTACAGATGCCAGACAATAGTCGGCTATGGTGAAACCTGCAAACCCAGGACAATGCGTTATCTCTTGTAGCTTTAGCAATCTTCGGCGCTACAAGCTCCACGTTTTGATGCTTTGTTTTTTTTTCTAAGGTGATTCCGGAAGCTACCTGAGCAGCCTGTACCTCCAACACTTTTACGATTTAAGAGCGATTTCGGCGCTGATGAACCAATGTGATATATTATTGTTCGCTTTGGGGCGATTCATGCATTTATATTCGCAGCCATGCAGACACATGGTCCAGAGAAAAGACGCCTTCGATGATCCCGGCGCTGCCCAGAGGGGCTCTGAATTGTTGTCTTTTCCCATGCCTTTTGGCTCCGTATGGACCCATAGTGGACGGATCAAGCTTTCCAGCCGGGAACAATGCAGGCCGCAACAGGAAAAATGTGTTGAGCATTTGCGCCGCATTTGGAAATTCCAGGGCATCAGCAGCGCGATCAAGCATCCCGCTCCCAGCATTTTGCGTCCCATCGTTGGGCATCTCTTTAAGCCGGAGCCTCGCCATGGCAGACTCGCAGGGTTACCGGCTCAAGCATCAACATCTAAGATAGCCCTCAAAGGTTATGTTGGGAAGAATCTTCGCTTGAAGAGATTTTGCATGGCAAGATGGGGCAAGCTTCGCTTGAAGAGGATTTGCATGTCAAGATGGGGGGAGCAACGCGTGAAGAGACTTTGCATTTCAAGATGGGAAGTGGCTTCGCTTGAAGATGATTTGCATGCCAACATGGGGAGGAGCTTCGCCTGAAGAGACTTTGTTTGTCAAGATGTGGAGGAGCTTCGCTTGAAGAGACTTTGCATGTCAAGATTGGGGTGAGCACCGCTTAAGGATAATTTGCATCTCAAGGTGGGAAGCGTTGCTTGACGAGAATTTGCATGTCCAGATGGGGGTGGGGGGGAGCAGCTTTGCTCGAAGAGGATTTGCATTTGCATGTCAAGAAGGGGGTGGGGGCAGGAGCTTCGCTTCAAAATTATTCGCATGTCAAGTTCGGGAGGAGCTTCTATATTTCCCGGTAGTACCCATATTGCCGCTAACAAACTACAAGGGTCCCCATTAAGGGTCCTTCCTAAAGCCCCTAGAGCAGAGGCCTTCGTCGACCTCATTGGCGCCCGGGGAGTCAGATCTGACCACGACTTCGTGAACACCTTGGCCTGTGAGCTCGAGGCAGAAGGGGTGAAAGGGTTTAGGGCTTAGGGTTTAGAGGGCTTAGAGGGTTTCGGGATTTGGGGTTTAGGGTTTAGAGGGTTCAGAGGGTTCAGGGTTGAGGGTTTGGAGTTTGTGGTTTAGGCAATATGGGTTTAGGGCGTACCGTTTTCAGGAACGCCCATCATTGACTGTATATATATATATATACCCATGTCATGGTAGGTTCGTTCAATTGAGCAAGCGCCAGAATGGAAGAAATGGTTTAGGGTTCAGGGAGGATCCAAAAGACAATCGAAAATCAAATGGAAATTGGAGTTATCAGGGTCATTTAGGGCTTTCACGAACTAAGCCCTAAAGCCCCAAACCCTAACCAAAACCCTAGACCCGAAACAATTCCCTATCTAACCCCCTTTTTAGGGAATTTAGACTATAGCTATATGTTGGGAGTACCCTCCAACCCTGTAATAGCGGTAATAGTGGTATAGTAGGAATATAATAGGACCCTCATATAGTCCTTATCATTCCTTAGAGTCACTACTACAGGGTTGGGGGTCCCCTTAAGCTACATGGACCGTTTTGGGTGTTGGGGGTCCCCGAACCCAGGGGGGGGGGGCAACCAGAAAATTCTTTAACTGTAAGTAAGATTGTGGCAGGTTTAGGGTTGAGGGTTTAGGGCTTAGGACTTGTGACGTACAGTCTTTTAGGTTTAGTCAGGGTTTAGGGTTCAGTGATAGGATGGGGAATGAAATGGAAGCGAAAACTGACAATTAGATGGACGCCGCTGGGTGTAAAAAAAGGTTTTGTTTCGGCGCCTTTGGTGCTTAGAGCATTCAAAACTTTTCTGCTCTGAGGGACCTTGGAGCTAGGAAAACTCAAGGCTTCGGGTTTAGGGTACCCTGGATGTCCTTCTATTTTGGGGTTATGTCCCATAAATTGTTGGGTATACCCCACAAAAGGTGGGACATCCAGGGTCCAGAAGGTTCTGGGTGCGGGTTTAGCGTCTAGGGTTTGTACCCATTGTTACCCCAGTTGTAAGCCCAAGGTCCCCCAAAAGGTGACTTGTTTCGCTACAGGTTTTCTCTGCCAAAATGAATACCAATATTTCTACTGGGTACATAAAATTGGCCTCAACATGATATTGGCAATAGCTCAGGCCCCTGCCCCGCAATCCCTACTGAACCTTCTAATTATGAGCCCCGGCTCCCACTTCATGAGGTGGTCCGTGTGGACTACGTCGCAGACAACGCCTCCATGCAGGCCGCATGATTGCCCTTGTATGAGGTCTACTTAAAGGGAGACTATACCCTAAACCGTAAACCCCAGATAGTTGTTTTCATTTTCTTTTCCATTATCCCCTTATAACCCCTATAAAACCCCTATACATAACAACGCTCTTTGAAGTTTAGGGTTTAGGGAGTTCCTGGGTTGCCTAAGCCAGCCTCAAGAAGGCTATATTCAGGGTTCATGGTTTAGGGTTTGGGGGGGTTTAGGTTGTTAACCCTGAACCCTATACCTTAAACCTTCACCATACTATGGTGCATAGATTGGGGTGGGTTCCTGCAAGGGGCCTGGGTTTGGTCTTCAGCTTGCATGGGAGACTGGGGGGATCACCCGAGGAATCTCATGTGTATATACATGAGCCATAGTCTGAACTCCTAGTATCCCCCTTAATCACCCCTATGATATAGGGTCTAGGGTTTAGGGTCTAAACTCCTAGTATCCCGATTATTAACCCCTATGGTAGTCCTCTATATACGCCTTAAACCCTGTATAATCCGTTATATACCCCCATTTAAGGGGTTTAGACGAGTGCTGACATTAGGGTTGCAGGATTGCGTAGCGACCTATCTCGCAGAGAACGCATCATTGAAGTGCAAGCGGCGGCCTTGCTGTGTGTGTTTCCTGGCTTTTTTCACGCATGAGTTATGCTCATATGCTTTGTGAATTAGAATTCTCTAGCTGCATATGTGCAGCTCAGGCTTTTTCAACTTGTGTTTTTGTTTTGCGCGAAAGCGATTTTTCGGTTGTTTTGCAGCAATCGTTCGCTGCCAGGCGGAAGGCGGTCTAGGCTGTCAAGGAACTTGCAGGCACAGCCCAGCTGTGCGCGAGGGGATGCACGAAAAGCCGAAGGCAATGCCAAAGAGGACATCTTGCACCAGCGAGGGTCCCCAAACATAGAGAGTTTCCGGGACTTCCGATGATGCACAGTTTGGGGTTGAGTTGTTTGCAGGTGACTCCATGAACGCCAATTGCAGCCTCGTGGTCAAAATTCCGCTGCATGTCTATCCTGACACGCGCTGTTCATGATCTGATTACCTTCATTTTCGTTCTTACTATAACGAACACGATTTCTATTGTGGCTCGTACTTCTGAAAAAGTATTATTGCTATTATTACCATTACTGTTGATAGTAATACGGTTACTATAAGACCTTAAGGGATTCCCCTAAACCCAAACCCTAAACCCTAAACCCTGAGCCCCAAGCCCGAAACCACAAACCCTGAACCCCCAAGCCCTAAACTCTGAACCCACAACCCTAAACCCCAAACCCTAAGCCCTGAACCCACAACCCTAAACGCCAAACCCTAAGTCCTGGACCCCAAACTCTAAACCCTGAATCCCAAACCCTGAACCCCAAACCACTTTATAATCAGGGATTGGAAGCATTCCCGTGCCACACAGCAGGCGTACCTCTCTCGGCGTGAGGAGCTGAAGGCCGGCAGATCCTCAAGAACTCTTTTAGGGTTCAGGGTTTAGGGTTCAGGGTACTTACCCATATTAATGTAGACCCCTTATATTGGGATAATGGAAAAGAAGATGGAAATTGCTATTTAAGTTTTAGCGTTTAGGGTGTAGACCCCTAATTCATAAACCCCCTCCCCTCAATGCGGATAAAAATACGGATCCAAATATCAAGGCTTAAAAGCAGGCAGGCGGGTTTATGAATCAGGGGCCTCCATTACCTACCCATATCATTGCGCTGCAACGAGAAAACACCATGTAGGGTCGAGAGTGTAGAAGCCTGAAGAAGTACAAATAGGATAGAAACTGGACAATGAGATGGAACCTGGGTGGCCCGTGGAAGGGGCTTATAGGTATTGTAATAAAAGGGGGCCGACCAATTATCAACAGCATTTCCTCACATGACTTTTGTACGCAATCCTACTCAACATTCAAAATGCTTCTGCATTACACTCGGAGCTTAAGGGCATCAGTAGGCAGGCTATGAACGCGCATAGTAGCATATTGGCTTAGTAGCACTGACTGGGAGTTGCCATTTGGTTGTGAAGACGATTTTGGGGTGGGTCGGCTGCAATCGCTTCCTGTGTATGACTTCAAAAATCAATAAGGGGGTCGAGGAGCTTAACAAGTCTGGCTAAGTACACTTATAGCCTGTAAGGCATACTTGGTGGCTCTAGCGATACCTCCTTGACGTATTTACTACGTCCCCCTGACCCTCCAAGTTGGGTCTCGGATATAAGTTTACAAATCTCAGTGCAATTCATATTGTGGGAAGTCATGCGTTATGGGTAAGAGCCTGGGCTGTGCATGTACGGACCCTAAACCGTAAAACCTAAAAGTCCAGGTCAGGGGAGTGGTGTTGGGGGCCACAAGGCCCAACCTCCAACCCCAATCTTCTTGACTGCGGAATCGACCCACATCATCATCTGTCATGATGGCATTTCCCTAGCCACCCTCCGTTTAGGCCATGACGGGCTTTAAGAAGCAGCAGGAAGGCTGTACTTGCATTCTGTAGACTCGTGCATCAGAGCATGGCTACGAGGTTGCTGTTGTTATCCCTGTTGCAAGGGCAGATGCTGTGGAGCGGTAACAAGACACCCGAAACCCTCAACCCACATTTCAAAGCTTTACCGGTGAAGGCAACATACAAGATAGCAGCAGCGTAAGGCAACCTCAAACATTCTAATCTGCAAGGCTACTTGGAGGTCCATTGTACTTATAACCTATTTAGTAACTGTAGTTATAGCTTAGTTATAAGCCCCATAACTACAGTTACCCAAGATATAATTGGGTTATAACTACAGTTACTAAGTAGGTTATAAGTACAATGGACCTCCGAGTAGAAACCCCCAAAGAAGCTCTCTGGATGATGAGAGACTGCCTTTTGTTTCTCCTTGAGGTGTCCGTGCATCCAAAGACGCCTGGCTGCGCATTGAAGTGAGCAATGGTCTAAACTCTTTAAAGGGGGTTGGATAAGGGATTATGCGGGGACTACTATAGGGGTGATGAAGGGGGATACTAGGAGTTCAGACTCTAAACATTAAACCGTCAAAACCTAAACCCTAACCCTGTATAACCTCCTTTCAGGAATTTAGAGCGTTCCTGCAGTGCCCAACATCCTGACAGTGCCCAACCCGCGACTTCGATTTGGGTTTCAGGGTGTAGGGTTTGAGGGCCTTAGGGATTAGGGTTTAGGGTTTAGGGTTCAAGAACGCGCGAAATAAGAACAACGAGATCTTGTCGGCGTTGTCAGGACGGCCTTTCATACAAGGGCGCGGTATATAATCCGAATAGGACTCCCCCCTGGTATCATAAATAGTGGGTACATTGGGGTTCGATAGGGGTTAGAAAGGGTTTATACAGGGGTGATATAGGGGCTCTTTTCGTTTCTCCTACGGGTCTTACCATGGCTGACATACAGGGCTTGCATCGTCTGACCCGGCATTCGCACTCTGATTCCTACAGAGCTCATCAGAAGACAAGGCCCAGGGTTTAGGGTTCAGGGCTCACATCCCTAAACCCCTAAACCCCTAAACCCTAAACCCCTAACCCAAAACCCTAAACGCCTAAACTCCAAACCCTTAAACCCTAAACCCCATAAACCCTAAACCCAAAAGCCCAAACTCCTAACCCCTAAACCCCATAAACCCTAAACCCCTAAACCCCTAAACCCCCTTACACCCTAAACCCTTAAACACCTTAAAACCTAAACCCCTAAACCCCCTTAATTCCCAAAAACCTAAACCCCTAAACCCTGAACCCTTAACCCCTTAAACCCTAAACCCTTAAACCCCTAAACCCCTAAACCCTTTACCCCATACACCCTAAACCCCTAACCCAAAAGCCCAAACCCTAAACCCTAAACCCCTAAACCCCTACACCCTTAACCCCTTAAACCCTAAACCCCTAACCCCCTAACCCAAAAGCTTAAATCCCTAACCCCTAATCCTAAAGCCCTAAAACCTAAACCCTAAACCCCTCAACCCCTTAACCCCTAAAACCTTAAACCCTAAACCCTAAACCGTTAAACCTTAAAACCCTAAACCCTCAAACCCCTAAACCCTCAAACCCCTAAACCCCATAACCCCAAAGCGCCATGAGGTGCGCGGGCCTGGCAGCAGACAGCCTCACCGTGGTTGCCACGGGGCCCTGGACGTGATTTGGACATGGGTTTAGGGTTAGGGTTTAGGGGTTTAGGGTTTAAGGGTTTTAGGGTTTGGGGGTTTAGGGTTTCAGGGTTTAGGGTTTAGGGTTTATATAGGGCCCCGTATTTCAATCGGAACCTAAATATAGGACTCCGTATTTACAGTAATTTAGGATAATCCCCACATGGTCTTTCCCATCTTGGTTTTTTGCTTTGAGTCTGGTGTTTAGGGTTCTCAGGAAAACCCTAAACCCTAAACCCTAAAGTTCGGGGTTTAGGGTTTGGAGCGTAGGGTTCCTGAGTTGGAGTTTAGGGTGTCTGATTTGGAGCTTAGGGTTTAGGGTCTGCAATTTAGCGTTTAGGGTTTAGGGTTTGGAGTTTAGGGTTTGGGGTTCAGAGTTTAGGGAGCGTCTTGGTTTAGGGTTTCATTAGATTTCATGGTCAGACTGTGGCCATCATCCGATGGAAGCTTCAAAGCCCACAACCCTAAATCCCAAGCTCCCTACAGTAAGTCCTAAATCCTAAACCCTAAATCCTATATCCTAAACCCTAAGCCCCAAAATCTAAACCCAAACTGTGTGCAGCATCCCTGCCTTCGAGGCACAATGCCATCCGCCGCTCACAGGGTTTGTGGGCTTCCTGGCCCTTTCAGCAAGAAGGTTTGGGGGAGGCTTCGAAGGTATCGTATACTTTAGCGGGGGGGTGTTGGTGTCAGCGGCTAAGCATGCTGATTCGATGTCAGTTTCAGTTTGCGAGCATCCAGTGAGTTTGAACTCCTATCATCCTAAGCAGCTTGAATGGCGCCTGGCGCTGCGTTTGTCTGCGCCTTCAGCTCGCAATAAGGATTCAGAAGCCCAAGGTACCGGGCAGATTCCAAATTACACACTTGGGCAAATACATGTGCCAATGCTTTCAACCGTTGACATGAGCGCCAAAAAACTGTAAACCCAACACTATGGGTTCTGAAGACCTGGGGCAGAAAGATGGAGACAACATCAATTTTTCTTAAAGCAATACCCTGAGGCTTTACGTCCATAGATACAACCTACATTTTGCCCCCAAAGTCTGTACACTGTGTCTACATTGGGCCCAATGTGGCGCCCTGGGGATGGATGTGAAATCCAATTTAGGATTTAGGGTTAAGGGTTGACAGTTTAGGGGATTTGAAAGTCCCTTGCTGCATCATGCCTTGAAAGCTGCTTCCACTCGGTAACAGTTGGATTTTCTTTGTGCTAGAACATGTGCATTTATGTAGAGGGAGGCAGAGAGAGAGAGAGAGAGATATATACATATATGCACCATAAATGGCCGTTAACATTCCCACTTCTCTGGCGTACGTGTGTATATATACACATATATAAATAGATGTACGGAACATAACATGCCACTTTTGTGTTGCTGGGCGGTGAGCAGTACCCCATTCATGCTTTGAACCCAAGCCTCCAAGAGAGACAGTCTGACCCAAGGCTGATAAAGTCGGTTTCTACTTCTGGCTCGTCGCAGGGGAAGAGGCACTAAAGATTGACTGGTTTGCTGTTAAGAACCTTGAGTAGTTACTATGATAAGGAAACCCTGTCATTCACCGTAGACCCATATTACGGGAACTTACGTGGGACCCTTCAAGTTTTTGCAATTCCTTAGAATCACGTGACCTAGCGTGGTTGGAGGAAATCTTGCACCACTTAGGACATCCGAGACATTGTATGTCCTAGTCCTACTGTATCCGGTACATGGGCGGAGTTCCTCAAGCAAGAGTAGTGTGGTGGATTTTTTCCGCCTAAACCCTAAACCCGAGATCCACCCTAGCTGGGCAGAAGTCTTTTGACTCATTCAAGGATTCACCTACTTCGCTTCTTCCCAGTCTGTCGTCAATGTGGACACACCGGACGCAATCGGGTCTTCACCGCAGCAGAGGCCACCATCATCGTAAGGCACTTGAATTTGAAGAGCGGTGCAGCTGTCGAACTCGGTTTGCTGATTGAAGGCATCGCCCTCGCTGTTGATCAGAACGAGGTCCGAATATTGTTACTTCCATCAGGGCTGGCAATGCCAACTTGCCCGCAGCAGGCATCACCTGGCCTGCGACATGCCCAAACGCCTCCGCCGACTAACAGGCTGCCAATGACCTCCATCGGGCAGTACACGTCAGCTTCGGCTGGAAAAGCTTGGAAAATCTGAAGCCACAAGGAAGCAAGCAACTGGATGCGGGTTGTCTTCCACATGCACAAGCTCAGAGTACCCGCCCGGAGCACTTTTGGCTGCGTCTTTTGCACTGCAATCTGAGGCTACCTGGCTCACAGCATCATCCGGGTCGCGGATCCCCGATTAAACGAGATTTAAAGTTGAAGGCTTAAGTTCTCATGCACAGGGCCTTGGTAGGGTACAGGTACAAGGTTAGCATGAGAACCCAAGCCACCAGAAACGACATTGGGGCCCTGATTTATGGAAACCTCCATATCTCATCCCTAGACCCTAAACCCTGGCGTGCTACAGGATGCTCATGGTAAGATCCAGGAAACTCAAACCCTAAACCATGTACCTAAACCTTTCAAAAGTATGCAGAATCGCGGCCTTTGCGGCTGCTTTTCATGGTTCTTGGACAGTTATTCACCCTAAACCCTAAACCCTAAATTAGGATCCTCTTATATTCCTATTATACCA
Source organism: Symbiodinium pilosum (assembly GCA_905231905.1). NCBI lineage: Eukaryota > Dinophyceae > Suessiales > Symbiodiniaceae > Symbiodinium > Symbiodinium pilosum. The sequence continues at coordinate 32,429 of CAJNIZ010004869.1, read as the reverse complement.
CTATTACAGGGAGGGGGGTCCTCGTAAGGTCTAGTTAGTGACCAAAGGTTTGGCCAGGAGTTCTTGGAGGTCTCGACAGAAAAGGGTGCGTCATACTGTCCTTCTGTCAATCGCAAAAGCATGTGTCGCAACTGCAGGGCATGCACATTTTGCCATGTGAGATGTCAACCGCCAGAATTTTTTCGATTTCCATACATGGGGCGCGCTAAGATTGACCCCAACAGCTCAGGATAGGGTTTAGAGTATAATCTTGATGGAAACCCATGATGGAAACCTTCATGTAGTCACCACCGCCTACATCTCCCCAGCACCTACTCCCAACAGCACTCTGATCAGCAACTGGTAGTTGTTCAAGATACCCCTCCCCAGACTGGCTGTACGGTAGGTTCCGTTTGTGGCCAGGATCTCCCTTCAAGGAAGGATTGATTGATTCCCCAGTCTCCCTTCTTTAAATTTGACCCTAACCCTCCCTAAAACTCCCAAAGCAGCCATGAGGTTTCGGGGTTTAGGGCTTAGCGTTTAGAGCCACATATTAGGGACGAACTTAGTAATATATTTACATGAGGGATGAGGGCTACTACTGGTCATTAAGATTTCCGAAAGGATCCAAAAAAGAACACCCATCCGAATACGATCCTACTACATGCTACAGTGGCGGAGCGAGGGGATTATCTAGGAAATTTTCTGCTGCATAGTTTGCTCCACATAACCCTTGTATACCTACCCCGTATATTGGCCTAGGCTCCCATACAAGCCTTACATCAAAGGGTACCCACCGACCAGGACCCTCCTAGTGCCCTTGATTGGGGATATATGGTCCCTAATAATGGGTACTTAGGCCTTAATAGAGGGTAGGAGGAGGGTCTAGGTAGTAACTGCGCACGTGAAATTTCCCTAAAGACTACTGACTGGTTCCTTTTTGGGGGGATTCTTTAACTTCGGCGTGTCGGAGCGTGGCGTTGATTGAGGAAGCCATGGGGAGACAGTACAGTTGCCCTAGGGGGAAGGCTAGGGCCTAGATATACTTGGGTTATAAGTACCTTTGCTAAGCAGGCTATACTTACCCTGGACCTCAAAGTGACTGGGGAGGTGACGAACGCGGCCATCCTCGCTGCTGAGCTTCTCGAGCCCGACGCTGGGCAGAATTGCAAACATACGGCTGATCCTGTGAGGGGGTCCCATCAAATCGGATGTAGGGATTACATAGGGCAATGTGGGGTTAGGGTTAACCGTTGATACAAAGTCTCCTGCATCACCTCAATTACCTTCTACCCTGAGATTCACTGTTTTCCAGCATACAAGGGTAATGCATGACTGGCAGCTCTAAAGCCATAAAGCCCAAGTATCAAGAGTAGGAATGTCCTCGAGATACACCTTCTCTCAGATCCTGAATAATGGGAACCTTTGTGACAATGTTGTCATAGTAACCATGACCCTCCTAGTACCCTTACTTGGGGAGATACGGCCCCTGATACAGGGTACCTAGGCCCTAATAGAGGGCAGGTGGAGCGTCTAGGGATACTCGTGTCCCCGACATGGTATTTTATTTGTAAAGCCGTCGCATGTCTCGGTGTGTAGGCAATGTTTTTGAGATGAGATGAGCTCCACGTCTAATTGGATTACACGGGCTTGCTGGGATTCTTTACTGACTGTTGAGTCGCCAAAAAATAGCGTCCTTAGTGCTAGGACCCTTTTTTTGTTCATCGAAGTTGGGGCAAATTTAATTTGGTACACCAAGAAGGAGCGTTAGTGCGAATGATGATGGTCACTGTACCCTCGCACAAATTGCAAAGGCACAGCCAGCTGTAGTGTTTGAGTGTACGCGGCAAGCAGTCAGCAACTTCAGCTTTTCCAGTTATTGAGGAGCTTGAAGCATTCTTAGAACTGATGTATGATGAAGAGTGGGCTTTGAAGCGTAGGCATCAGCAGCATTTTTGCTAATTACGGTCCACTCTTGTCCGAATGGCCTGTTTTTTGGCATTTTTCATTGCAAGAAGATCTAAACTTGCGAAAAGTTTGTGCCACCCCAAGAACCCCTTAGACCGGCCATTCTTAGTTACACTATGTTGCGGAGCAAAAAGGGGCGCAAGCATTCCTCCATCAACCCTACCCCCGAAAGCCTAAACCCTAAATCCTCAATCCTATACAGCCCAAACCCCGAACCCTTAACCCTAGACATCCCTAAACCACCCTACAAACACAAGCCCTGTAAACCCTAACACCCAAAAGATCTTCATGAGGAGCTGTCACAGCAGATCCGCAATGAGCACGGCATCATGAACTTCAGGCCACATCTATATAGGGGATTATATAGGGTTTAGGGTTTAGGGTCTGAACTCCATAAAGGGGTTCATATAGGGGATTACATAGGGGACTACTATAGGGCTTATTAGGGGGGATATTAGGAGTTTAGATAATGGCTCACATGAGCTATAGTCTGGACCCCTGAAAGGGGGTTTATATCGGGTTTAGGATTTAGGGTTAGGATTTAGAGTTTAGGGGTCTAAACTCCTTACACTATATATGATAGGTGATATTAAGGGGGATACTCGGAGTTGAGACTATAGCTGACATGGAATAATGTTTAGGGCTTAGGGGTTTAGCTTTTTGTTTTGGTGCGGTTTAGGGTACAGGATTCAATGAATTTAGGATTTTAGGGTTTTAGGGCTTAGGGGTCTAGTGTCCTTGGGGTTTAGGGTTTTACGGTTTAGGGGTTTAGGGTTTAAGGAGAGCCCCGATGCTATTTGCCTGGCAATCCCGCAGGGCATTGAGATGAGGTACATGTGCCTGCCAGTGCAGAGGCATGCAAGTAAGGTGTAGGGTTCTGGGTTTAGGGCTTTGGGTTTATGGTGTAAGGAGAATGGGAAGCGAACTGGGCAAGAACACGGTGAAATGGACGCTTGGTTTAGCAGGGCACTCAGGAACTTACATCAAGTTGCTACTGTTATGTACTATATGCTTGTATGCTGGTATGGTAGCCTATAGCTCAAACTCTTTAACAGCAACACGGTTGATGCTAACAATGCGCTGCTTTTTGTCACTGAGCCAGTTTCAGCGTACAGCTGACACGCAAGTAACTCCAACTGTGCAGACAGGCGGTTGCCCACACGGCTTGGGGTTTAGTTCTTTGGGGGGGCCTAAAGCCTAGACCCTGAAGCCCTAGACCTAGGGCAGCCCCCCCTTTTGGCAAAGACCACATGACCCTAAACCCTAAATCCCCCTAGGCCCTAAACCCCTTAACCCC